>OY986436.1:56647864-56652835 GCA_963920525.1 Dichetophora obliterata | reverse complement strand
TATTATTATTATTATTATTATTATTATTATTATTATTATTATTATTATTATTATTATTATTATTATTATTATTATTATTATTATTATTATTATTATTATTATTATTATTATTATTATTATTATTATTATTATTATTATTATTATTATTATTATTATTATTATTATTATTATTATTATTATTATTATTATTATTATTATTATTATTATTATTATTATTATTATTATTATTATTATTATTATTATTATTATTATTATTATTATTATTATTATTATTATTATTATTATTATTATTATTATTATTATTATTATTATTATTATTATTATTATTATTATTATTATTATTATTATTATTATTATTATTATTATTATTATTATTATTATTATTATTATTATTATTATTATTATTATTATTATTATTATTATTATTATTATTATTATATCCGCAAGGGAGGATTATATTCATACAATCCTTCGGGCCTTACGAACCCGCGGACCCTAGTTACAAAAAAATCCAGAAGCGTCTGACCCATATTGGGCGGCTTTCTGGTCTGCGTCTGTACCGTAGCGGTCGGCAGTATCAAAACCTATGCGCTGATTTGGAAAACGGTGTCGCCTAAGGACTCATTTCTGAAGCGAACCTTGTCCCTCCGGGAAGATAAGTCATCGCAGTCGACAGACCAAACGCGTCGCCGTCTAGGGATCAATTCCCGAAGTGAGCCTTTTCTTTCCGGAAGGAGAAGTTATTGCGGCCGGCAGACCAAATGCGTCGTCGTCTAGGGACCAATTCCCGAAGCGGACCCTTTTCTTCCGAGGTTTAAAGTGATCGCAGTCGGTAGACCGAATGCGTCGCCTTCTAGGGATCATTTCCCGAAGCGAACCTTTTCCTTTCGGGAAAATTAGTGGTCGCAGTCGACAGATCAAATGCGTCGCCGCCTAGGGACTAAGCCCATGGACGAACCCCTTTCCCTTCAGCCTGATGACAACCCGGAAAGAACATTGATTATGATTTGGACACGATATTGACTATTTGCTATGGGCTGGAGGCTGCAGTATTCTGTTACCTTAGTAAGCAAAAGTGACATTTTGTTGAAATGGCTTTCAGGCAAATGCTGCAGCCGCCTCCGTCCCGTTAAAACTGTGGCTAGGCTTCGAGTACGTTCTGAACAAGTCGCCGTTAAGTTGGTGGTCCAGGTACAGTTGAGAGTGACTCCTGTTTTTACGCTTAGATTCCGGCTCTGAACATAGGCTCCCATAAAGACCTATGTCAACCCTTGCGTGACCTCACTGCTTGCAAAGACAACCACGGGGATTGCTTGAAGCGACTGGACAAATCATGGGAAGATAGCGGCTCGAAGCGGGGACCCAATAGAAATGACTTCACAACAACAAACAAAACAACAACAACAATTTGATGAAGAACCTGCAGGTATATTTGTAGGGAGCAAAAAAACTCAGCGATCGCCGCCAAAAGGTTGCACTGCAGAAGCGCTGCTGATGCAAAAAGAAGCGATGCCATCGAAACCAGGTAATACTATCATAACTCCAAGCAGCTGTGATGTGGCGCCCCTCCCGACTAGATACAGCACGCCAATCTCTTCACCAGCTCCGGCAATTCATAGCTCACCACGTCAGGAGTTCATTTTAAAAATGAGAGCATCAGAGGAAGAATCGCTTCAAGAGTGCAGAAAAGTGCTCAGGAAGATGAAAGCGGCCATGATAAGGCAGAAAAATGTCAACATGGACATTAAGAACGGGGTTTCAGAGCTTGACGAATTGCTTGATGTGATTGCTAGCTACAGAAGAAACTGGACAGGAGCAGAGAAAGAGGGAAAGCTTGCTGAAGCTGCTAAATGTCAGCCGTCAGCACAAGTATCAACACCTATGACGACAAACGCAAAACGAGCTGCTTCAAGTCCGTTAGCGCAAGGGACTCAAAAGAGGCCTAAAGAAACGGAAGCTGTAACAAACGAAACAAGTAGAGATCCAGAAGAAGATGCACAATGGAAGACTGTAACACACAAGAAAAAAAAATCAAAAGTATTACAGCGACAAGCCGAAAAAGAGAACAAGAAAGAAAAAATGAAAGGAGAAGGTAAACAAAAACAAGTACGCCTGCGAGAAAAACCAGAGGTACCTTGTCAACAAAACGATAAGGAGAAGAAGGATGGAAACAAGAGAGGAGGAAGGAAGCAGATTAAAGCACGCCCCCGAGAAAAACCAGATGCAGTTCTGGTTCAACCAGCAGACGGCCACAGCTACGCCGACACTTTAAAGAACCTGCGACAGAGGGTAAAACCAGAAATCTCAGACATTGCCATCCGCTCGATCCGGAAAACGAAAACTGGAGCCATTCTTTTAGAATTGGGAAAAGGCGGAAACAAGGATGAATTCCGAGAGGCAATAAAAAAAACACTGGGAGATGATGCAACCGTTACTGATCTTAAGCCAACGGTGACAATCGAAGTACGCGACCTGGATAGCTTTACCGACAAAGACGAGGTAGTAGTCGCCATTAGAAAAGCGCTCAAAAACCCAGGAGCAGAGGTGGGAGTAGCTATATCGCGCACTGACAGCAGAGAACAACGACGAGCATACGTTACGCTGCCAACGGAAAGTGCAAATGCCATCCTAAAAGAACGGCGTGTACTTATCGGCTGGACAAGTTGCAGAGTAAAATATCTTGAAGATACTAAGCGCTGCTACAGATGCTTCGGCACTGGACATGTCCAGTCAAGCTGCACTGGCCCTGATCGGAAAGGCCAAGGCTTATGTATACGCTGTGGAGAAGCAGGACACAAGCTAAAAGAATGCATCAACCCTCCAAAATGCTGCTTATGCCATCATGAGGGCCGGGCTTCAGTAGACCACCTACCGGGCTCCCGTAAGTGTGAAGCCAATAAGAAGAAATGAGAATACTTCAGGCGAATATGCATAGAAGTAGGACGGCAGACGCTCTTCTCTCGCAGCTAGTTCTAGATAGAGATGCAGATGTTGTTATTATCAGCGAACAATACAAAGAAAAAATAAGCGGAATCTGGGTGGAAGACTGTTCAAAGACAGCAGCCATTTGGCTCCCGGCTGAGAGCAAGCTCCGAATAAAGGGAAGCGGTGCAGGAAACGGCTTTGTTTGGATTCTTGGCCACAACTTTACCCTAATGAGTTGCTACTTGACCCCCAGCGATAATATAGAAGACTTTCAGGCCAAACTCGACTGCATAGAAGACAAAATTCTGCAGATCGGGGGAGAGTTTATTGTCGCAGGAGACTTTAATTCGCAGGCGATTGAATGGGGTATGCCTTCAACCAATCATAGAGGAAGACGAGTTCTAGATATGATTGCCAGGCAAGGCCTAGTAGTCGCAAACACTGGAACTGCCACCACTTTCCGAAGACCGGGATGCAATGCTACAACTGAGAAAATGGCTCACAGGCTAAAATCGTGGAAAGTCCTTGAAGACTTTACAGGCAGCGACCACCAATACATATCATACTGTGTAAATATGTCAAGTCGCCCTGCTCGAAACACCGCCAAAAAGAGCACACGCAAGTGGAATGCCTCTAAATTGAACCCAGACGCTTTTCTTGCCGAAATAGATGCAAACCCCCAAATAAGTTTTGCTACAAATAACGCAAGGTCCATAGTAAACCAAACTATGAGAACAATCGAGAGAGCTTGCGAAAGGTCAATGCCGAAAATAAAAACATGTAGGCACAAAAACTCCGTCTACTGGTGGACGGAAGAAATAGCGCAACTGAGACAAGCATGCTTGCAGAGTCGGAGAAGGTATACCAGAGCAAGACGCTTAGGTGCAGCTTTATCCGAAAATGATGAGTTTAAGATAGCCAAGAACAACCTCAAACAAGCTATCATATCGAGCAAAAAAAGAAAGTGGGAGGACCTCCGAAATGACATTAACAACGACCCCTGGGGGCTCGGATACAAGATTGTTATGCGAAAGCTCGTATCAAAACCACCGATGCTTGAGTTAGAAGCAGATAAAATGGACAACATCGTAAATGTCCTTTTTCCCACGCATGACGTAACAGAAGAAGTCTTGGAGATCCCTCAGGATGATTCGCCTCCACTTTTTACAGAAGACGAGCTCAAGCTAGCCGCGAGAACGCTTAAAAATAAAAAAGCACCCGGCCTTGACGGCGTCCCATCAGAGATTTTGAAAATACTTGCAATCTCGAGACCCAACGTACTGCTAAGCATGTACAACGCTTGCTTAACAGAAGGCATTTTTCCAGAAATATGGAAGAGACAAAGTCTAGTACTCATCAGCAAGGGAAAAGGAAACCCAGAGTCTCCTTCGGCCTACAGACCCCTCTGCATGCTTGACACATCTGGAAAGCTACTAGAAAGACTGCTTAAGCCTCGCCTTGCGACAGCAATTAACACTAGTGGGGGACTGTCCCCAAGACAGCATGGCTTTAGACCCGGTAGGTCTACAATTGGAGCTATCACAGAAGCCCTGACAAGCTTCGAAGATGCACAAACTAGGAACCACTACTCAAGGGGAATCGTCTTACTGGCGACCCTAGATGTAAGAAACGCCTTTAATAGCGTGAGCTGGAAAAATATAATTTACGCTCTGGAAAATCGCTTCCAAATCCCGTCGTATCTAATGAGAATGATGCGAAACTATCTTAAGGATCGTAAACTTACTTACGAAACCACAAGCGGTCCCAGACAAAAACAGATAACGTCAGGGGCCGCACAAGGGTCAATTCTCGGCCCAGATCTTTGGAACGTAAGTTACGACGAAATCCTTCGTATGGATATGCCCGATGATACATATCTTGTCGGGTACGCAGATGATATCGCTGCTATTATCACCGCACGAGACACCACAGACGCACAAAGAAAGCTCAATCAGGTCATGCTTAGAACAAAAGCATGGCTGGACTCTCACGGCCTCCAACTGGCTACAGAAAAAACTGAGCTCCTTCTTCTCACAAGAAAGCATA
>OY986436.1:56642864-56645364 GCA_963920525.1 Dichetophora obliterata | reverse complement strand
AAGTGATCGCAGTCGGTAGACCGAATGCGTCGCCTTCTAGGGATCATTTCCCGAAGCGAACCTTTTCCTTTCGGGAAAATTAGTGGTCGCAGTCGACAGATCAAATGCGTCGCCGCCTAGGGACTAAGCCCATGGACGAACCCCTTTCCCTTCAGCCTGATGACAACCCGGAAAGAACATTGATTATGATTTGGACACGATATTGACTATTTGCTATGGGCTGGAGGCTGCAGTATTCTGTTACCTTAGTAAGCAAAAGTGACATTTTGTTGAAATGGCTTTCAGGCAAATGCTGCAGCCGCCTCCGTCCCGTTAAAACTGTGGCTAGGCTTCGAGTACGTTCTGAACAAGTCGCCGTTAAGTTGGTGGTCCAGGTACAGTTGAGAGTGACTCCTGTTTTTACGCTTAGATTCCGGCTCTGAACATAGGCTCCCATAAAGACCTATGTCAACCCTTGCGTGACCTCACTGCTTGCAAAGACAACCACGGGGATTGCTTGAAGCGACTGGACAAATCATGGGAAGATAGCGGCTCGAAGCGGGGACCCAATAGAAATGACTTCACAACAACAAACAAAACAACAACAACAATTTGATGAAGAACCTGCAGGTATATTTGTAGGGAGCAAAAAAACTCAGCGATCGCCGCCAAAAGGTTGCACTGCAGAAGCGCTGCTGATGCAAAAAGAAGCGATGCCATCGAAACCAGGTAATACTATCATAACTCCAAGCAGCTGTGATGTGGCGCCCCTCCCGACTAGATACAGCACGCCAATCTCTTCACCAGCTCCGGCAATTCATAGCTCACCACGTCAGGAGTTCATTTTAAAAATGAGAGCATCAGAGGAAGAATCGCTTCAAGAGTGCAGAAAAGTGCTCAGGAAGATGAAAGCGGCCATGATAAGGCAGAAAAATGTCAACATGGACATTAAGAACGGGGTTTCAGAGCTTGACGAATTGCTTGATGTGATTGCTAGCTACAGAAGAAACTGGACAGGAGCAGAGAAAGAGGGAAAGCTTGCTGAAGCTGCTAAATGTCAGCCGTCAGCACAAGTATCAACACCTATGACGACAAACGCAAAACGAGCTGCTTCAAGTCCGTTAGCGCAAGGGACTCAAAAGAGGCCTAAAGAAACGGAAGCTGTAACAAACGAAACAAGTAGAGATCCAGAAGAAGATGCACAATGGAAGACTGTAATACACAAGAAAAAAAAATCAAAAGTATTACAGCGACAAGCCGAAAAAGAGAACAAGAAAGAAAAAATGAAAGGAGAAGGTAAACAAAAACAAGTACGCCTGCGAGAAAAACCAGAGGTACCTTGTCAACAAAACGATAAGGAGAAGAAGGATGGAAACAAGAGAGGAGGAAGGAAGCAGATTAAAGCACGCCCCCGAGAAAAACCAGATGCAGTTCTGGTTCAACCAGCAGACGGCCACAGCTACGCCGACACTTTAAAGAACCTGCGACAGAGGGTAAAACCAGAAATCTCAGACATTGCCATCCGCTCGATCCGGAAAACGAAAACTGGAGCCATTCTTTTAGAATTGGGAAAAGGCGGAAACAAGGATGAATTCCGAGAGGCAATAAAAAAAACACTGGGAGATGATGCAACCGTTACTGATCTTAAGCCAACGGTGACAATCGAAGTACGCGACCTGGATAGCTTTACCGACAAAGACGAGGTAGTAGTCGCCATTAGAAAAGCGCTCAAAAACCCAGGAGCAGAGGTGGGAGTAGCTATATCGCGCACTGACAGCAGAGAACAACGACGAGCATACGTTACGCTGCCAACGGAAAGTGCAAATGCCATCCTAAAAGAACGGCGTGTACTTATCGGCTGGACAAGTTGCAGAGTAAAATATCTTGAAGATACTAAGCGCTGCTACAGATGCTTCGGCACTGGACATGTCCAGTCAAGCTGCACTGGCCCTGATCGGAAAGGCCAAGGCTTATGTATACGCTGTGGAGAAGCAGGACACAAGCTAAAAGAATGCATCAACCCTCCAAAATGCTGCTTATGCCATCATGAGGGCCGGGCTTCAGTAGACCACCTACCGGGCTCCCGTAAGTGTGAAGCCAATAAGAAGAAATGAGAATACTTCAGGCGAATATGCATAGAAGTAGGACGGCAGACGCTCTTCTCTCGCAGCTAGTTCTAGATAGAGATGCAGATGTTGTTATTATCAGCGAACAATACAAAGAAAAAATAAGCGGAATCTGGGTGGAAGACTGTTCAAAGACAGCAGCCATTTGGCTCCCGGCTGAGAGCAAGCTCCGAATAAAGGGAAGCGGTGCAGGAAACGGCTTTGTTTGGATTCTTGGCCACAACTTTACCCTAATGAGTTGCTACTTGACCCCCAGCGATAATATAGAAGACTTTCAGGCCAAACTCGACTGCATAGAAGACAAAATTCTGCAGATCGGGGGAGAGTTTATTGTCGCAGGAGACTTTAATTCGCAGGCGATTGAATGGGGTATGCCTTCAACCAATCATAGAGGA
>OY986436.1:56352864-56637864 GCA_963920525.1 Dichetophora obliterata | reverse complement strand
GTGAGGTCAATTTTATCTTTAGAAATTGGAAGAATATACGATTTCTTTTCATTTAGGCAAAGAGCATTATTAGACGACCAGTTGAAAATTGCGTTGAGATCTTCATTTAATCTGTAACATAAATCTTCAACTAGTCCAACGCGGTTAGAAGAATATAGTTGAATATCGTCGGCATAACCATGCACCTCTGTTTTTGAAGATTCTGCGTTTTTTGCTTGAATGATTATGATTGCTTTAATTTGTGTAAATATGACACTTCAGGTTAAAATATTAAGCAATTCGCCATGTTTATTTTAGTTTTTTTTTAAGATGGAAGAAAAATGATTGAGAAAATACAATAAAACTAATTTTTATTTTCATGCTAGATGCCGCACTCTTCCTTATGACAGCAGTGCAATAAGCAAGAAATAATAAGCAGTAATAAAGATTGTTTAAGAACTAAGTCACCAAACATTAATTTTAACTGTTAAAACCGACATCGATTCTAATAGCCATTACGTTAAAGCACGAGCTGAATTCTGCTTTAAATGACTTGCATTTAGGTAAGAGTAGAGTTTTCAAATTATTTTTCAGGTTATTTGAAATACCGTCTTCACATTAATTTTTCGGTTGTTTTTAATTCGGTTTTTCTTGGTTTCATTTTCTTTCAAATAAAAAATTTTGGGTTATTCGTAAATCCAGTTATTTCCAATCAAGTTATCCTATATTTTGGATTCTTTTTAAACTTGTCTATCTCTACAAATTAAAAATTTTTCGTTTTATAAAAAATCATTGGCGTTTCATCATTTCAAAGGACTTTTACTGAATTTCTTACAATCAAATGTGCTTGCAGAACAAATGGTCAATAACTGTACCTACATGATTTACCCGGATACAAACAGCTAATATATATGTTCACCGCAACCATTAGCTAACCATTTGACACCTGACGCTTACCTGATGTAAACATTTATTAGCAAAACATTGATTCTAAAAGCCAATGAAAATACCGACTTCAATTTATCAAGAGGATCTTTTCATAACGTTCTGGTGTCAGACCTAGGATGCCAGGCTTACAAGAAAATCAAATTTCATGGAGTTTCAGATGCAATCATAAAAAAAAGATGAAAGAGTATCTGATCTGCTTGCTTGGCATTCTGTTTATTTAAATTGTGAAATTGTTTATTCTGATGAGAAACTTTTTGTCTTGCAGCAGTCATACAACGTTCAAACGATCACATATGGTCTGTTTCAAATACTGAAATTCTTGCGAAGCAGAAACATATACCAATCAGTGGTGCCAACTACACGGAAATTACGGATTTCTAGGGATATTTAAACCTTGCACAGATAAACGGAGAACAACGGCAAAATAAGGTAAATCTTCGGATTTTTAAGAATATGACACAGAATTTTCGTAGATTTCGCTTTTTTTTCACCAAATATTATGGCAAAAATTTTGGAATGGTAAGAAAATGTTCTTATCACAAAAAAATAAGCTTACATAATTTTTTAAAACTTTGCGGTTATCAACACTTGCAAATAATAAAAATGTTTTAAGGAACCTAATTTCGAAGTGAGGCAGTGGGCAGCCTCAATTTAGGCAAGTATACAGCTTAACCCATTAATGCTCACCACCAGAACTTTTTGAGTTTATGTTTAGAAATTTTCGGCATTAAAAGTTTTTAATTATTTTTATTTTAGTTTTGTTTTACGTTGTTTGAAACTTTTATAAGTTTAATGCAAATTTTATAATAAAAATCAATTATACAAAATATTTGTAAAAAACTATTAATGACTTCAATTGTGTATTTTTTTAGCTGTTAGTTTTAAATTGAAAAAAAAAAATTATAAAAGTTTGTTAACACGGACTTACACGTATTTTTTATGTCGCATTTGTGGATTTTTACTCTCTTCGGGTATCACTGCTACCAAGGTTCCAGATTTCCGCATCAGTTACGGCGTGGGGCTGGCTCTATTTGTGGTTGTAAAAACTTCAGCTCATTTTTATTAATAAAGGGGTCAAAATAATCTCTGAGTATTAAAAAACTTAAGTTTAGAAAAAGGTCTTATATCCGAACCTGAAAGCTTTATATGGAGATTAATACTATGTTTTTTAACAGGACGTTGCTCCTTCGCATTCCGCTAAGATCGTTCAAGACTGGTGTAGAATCCATTTATGTGATTTTATAACGAAGGACGAATGGCCTAGAAAATTAACGATTATAACCTCACCAACTTGGAATAGTTTAAAGATACCATTCAAAAATATGGCAAAAAATAGATGCCTATGGATGACATTCCTGCCGCCTGCAAAGGGCTTGAAAAGCGAATGAAGCTAGTAAAGCGGCCGAAGGGACCTGTCATTCTGAAACATTTGTTGTAAACATTTCTTATTAATGTTACACATTGAATTTAAAATAAAATTATTAAATAAATAGCAAATATTGCTCTACAGCATTTAATTAAAGTTGTATGAGAATATATTAGACACGATCCCGAAACGTTTCTTCTACCAAATAAGTTCATAAATATATTCAAGAAAGATAGATTTAATTTATACTAAGAATACAGTTGTTACAAAATCTTTTTTTTATTTTTAGTCGGAGAGAATTTTTATGTGCATAGTAATAATAAAAAAGAATTTATCATAAAAGAATTTTAATAATATTTTGTAACAATATTAATTATATGTAACTAATTATTGTTTCTTTTTCAAACAACATTTTTTTCAAAAAAAATTCTTTCACAGTTATGATCCAGCTTTATGAAAAATATTGAACAATAAATGTAAAATACAGCACAATTTATCTTTTAATAAATAACTGCACAAAGACTTTTTGTTGCATTTGATATGATTTTCCTATGATTTCTTTGATAAAAATAATTTTCTCCTAAATTTTGTTTTTACATTTTACACAATAGCAAAGCTTTCAAAATAATTTATGTGAAAAATTATCCCAATATCTCTATTCGATCAAAATGTAAACCTAAGAATCTATTTTCATATCATTTAACTATCTAATTAATAAAACTAATTAGAAAGTACTAATAATGGACAGACAATTGGACCAACTTTGAAATAGTTATGAACTACAAAGTTCCAAAAAGGACCAGTACTAGTCCCTCTACAATGCTCTTTTACATTGATCGAAGTTACGCTTTTTACGTGCTGATGTCATGGGAAAACATTCCTTTTTCCTTATGCTTAAACTATATTCATTATGAACATTTCCAAACCTGTACTTTTTGCTAAAGTCTTAAACTAGATCTTTAAGTGGTTTCAAAGTTTTCAAACATTAGAGGTATTTATTTCTTATGTCTAGCATGAAGAAAAGTGTTTCACGTACAAGATGATGCATTTCTTTTATTTTATGTGGTTATTTTTATTAAACATTTAACTATTTATATATATACCTTTGTGGAATTCTTTTCCTAAAACAGTTTGAAAATTAAAAAATTGCCAAAACGTGTTCAGGTTAACTTACTTTTTTCAGTGCAAATTGCGTTAGAAGTGAACTAGTTGGTTTTTCCAATTGACTCCAAATTAACTGCTGGAGTTCTAGTAGAGTTCTAATCCTTTTCTATAAGTTCAAAATTAAAAAATGTCCTTAATGTTTGTTTAAATACTCTGAATTTACTAACTTGAATGTGAATATGCTAAACTTTGTCTCATAAAATTAAAACGATTTGGTTATTATTTGTAGAATAACATTTATTTATTTTTACACGATTTTATACAAAACAAAAAATAGTTCTTATAGTTATATATTTATAAAAACTTAAATTTACAAAAGTTTATAGTCTTAAATTAAATAGACTGTAAGTATGTTTGTTTAAGCAAACAGTTTTCTTAGCGAAAGCCATGTCGTAAGCATTATCAATGCAGTCCAGCACAAGCCAACACTCTGCAGGCTACGCCCACTATTATAGTAGCCACCATAAATTTGCAAATTAGCCGTCTCAATGCTGCGACTGCAATAATCACCATCATAGTTCCAGCCGATATACTCTTGATTGCGGAGATTTTCCTGACGCAGCCATTCCTCTAGCGGAGCAAAATACTCACGGAGTGCACTGCCATCGAGACGTCCTTCGCCAAGAGTTTCTTGCAGCACCTCTTGCCAAGGCTGGGAAGCGCCTTTGGCCATTATTTGTCTGTGAAAAGAATGCTTTGCTTAGTATTGTTAATTAAGATATACTTAAACCATTTTTTATACTTCAGCAGATTTCCCGCTGCCGGCTGTCGATAGATGTCACATTTGTGTAGCGGTTTTCTAACATCATTTGGATCGTATTGTCCAGATGTACGACACATGGCGCGATAAATTTGAAATTGCAGCACAGTGGAGAAAAAGTATCTACAAATAAATTATAACAAATCAAAAAATTAGTTTATACACATTAAAATCTGGTTAATTAGACTTTAGGTACAATTACATAAAATATAAATAACTAAAACGAAAGACTTAAGTAACAAACTTGAACAATTATTTTTCAAGCCTATGTTGCTAGTAGCTAGTAAGCTACCCAGCTAGCACAGATTTCGATTTGTAACAAAAATATTTTTTAGTTCGGTGGTATTCCAGTTTTTTAAACAAAATAAGTCACACATGGGTTTTATTAAAGTTTCAAATAAGTAATTATCAACAAATCATTCGCTTTGTTGCAAATAAGTTAAACTACGGTGTTAATTATGTTACGAAAAAATGCACTTCTTGTAAAAGTGTTTCATAAAGTTTTGAAATAAATAAGTAATTTTTACGTTAAACTAACATTATTACAATATTAATTTTTGCAGCACCTATAAAAAATATTTGTGTATTGCAATTGTAAAAATACAGTAACGAGTTAGCAAACTAGATGCGACTAAGTTGCTTTATGTTTATATTAAGTTATATCAATGTCACAACAACTAAATGTTCAAAACTTCGGCTTGAAGATGTTTTTATTAAGTTATAGGAAAGTCACTACAATTAAATGCTTACAGTTTTGCTGTGATGCACTAAAATGCCATAAGCAAAATATAAATTTTTTTGTTCACAAAACATCCTGTGTTGCTAGTCAATTTCTTTGTGTAGGCTTTTACTACCATGTAATCCATTTTTGTTTTATTTCAGCGTTTAGTGAGACTACCAAATTGAACCAATTTTTCGTTGAATAGCAATGAATCATTGTGAAATTATGAGAATTTGTTTTATTGCAAGAAGGTTAAAATGAGGTTTTTATTAAGTTGCAAGAACATTGAAAATAATCATTGCAAACTTGTGCTGTATTAAGTTTATTATTCAGTTGATGCTGCTTTAAAAATCACAATTGCAACATATAAAATTTTGCATGATATAACAACAATGTGTTGAGGTTATTACTCTGTTGCAAGAACTTTAGAAAAAACTTTTTAATTCATATAATGTAATTAGTTACATGAACTTTGTATTGGAGTTATAATTCATTTGCAAGATGTTTTGAATAAAATTGTTGTAAATAAATGCTGCATTAAGGTTATTATTCAGTTGCAACAATTTTAAAAAATTTTTAACCTTTTGATATTTAGTTAGTTGCAAGAACTATGTATTGAGGTTATAATTCAGTTGCAAGAACTTTAAAAAAAAGAGTCTAAAATCTTCATACTCGCCATATTTGATTCTTTTTTCTGCACTATGAGTTTTGATTGGAATGAATTTAAATACAATTTTCTTTAGTATTTATTATTTTCTTTTAGAATTTTCAGTGCAATATGACACTAGGAACTTAAAAAAATATTTTTAGCTATATATTAAACATTATTACGTGGAATTTAAAAACTCGAAACATTTCTTAAAATTTTAGTGTATAACTCTTCATTTTTTCAATTTAATTTCACATCTTTTTATTAAATTCCAACATGTCTTTGACTTTTAAAATACACCCAAAAAAATTATCACTGTTTTAATGAAAATTATATTTAAGGAATTGTGTATGCAGAACATCCTAAAACTTTTTAAGAATTTTTTTTCCGATCAGGAATATTAATGTCATCAGTACTCCTTTCTTGTTAAAAAATCTGTCATTATAACAAAAACAAAACAAAACTTCAATAAAACAATATATTTGTTACATTCACGTTATTTTACTTGAATTGTAACGTAAGAATAATACAATAAGAACTTTTTTGGATGTTTCAAGTATATTTCATCTTGTGGCATGCTACTTAAGTTTGTACCAAGAACAAATTTATAACATTATTATAACACATTTTTCGCCTAGTTGCAACCTAAGTTGTAACAATATAGGCGTAAAATTTTTGTTTTTCAGTTATAATAACGTTACAATTACAATATCTGTATTGGCGACTCTTTTGCGACACTTTTACAACCTTCTTGTACTAGCTGGGTAGCAGCTTATTTCGTATTATATGGGTATTTATTAATAATGCTAGTTCACTTTTGAAAATGCTTTTTTGAAATCAAATTATTTTTTTTAAATAGTTAATTTGCTTTTCAAGCTAAAATGCATATTTAAATGTAATTCCACAAAATTGCTGACCTAAATCAAAAAACAAGAAATTGCAATAAAAAATTTATTGCTTTAAAAGTAATTAACCAAATTGTGTTTACTGATTAACTATCATCAGTTTTGTGGGGCTCTACTTATTGTGGCTTAAACAACGAAAAAAAAAAAAAAACAATAACCTTGGTAATATATTTCGTCCAAGTCTCTCACATCACTTAATAAAAAACTTTGTGTTGTAAACAGCGTACAACATATAAGTGAGGTCTCAAGGCATAACAGCATATGTTTGTTTTTGCAACTTGGTCAAATTTGGTCAAATTTGGAAAGATTGAAGTCGATATATTAATAAGAGTTCGTGAAACACTTAAGCTATAAATAATTCAAAATAACATATTTTTATCGACTTTAAATGATTTAAGTGCTCTCTGAAAAGATGAAAAAACAAAGATATGCTGCTATGCCTTGAGACCAGAGATATACATGATAAATTTTTTTTTTTAACAAAAACATTAAGGCAGTTAATATCATCGTTAAGTCTGATGCGGTCGATGAACGCTGTAACTATACAGAGTCTCATGTTTGCAGTAAAGAGATAAACCGCTAAAGAATTTAGCGAGTTTCCAAGACACTAACAATTGCTTCAGGCTGTCCCCAAAAAGTTGAAACGGAAGCAAAGCCACATGCTTCACTGCATTTTGTCACACAATATAAGCACAGCAATAGTAAAAATAACATAAGAAAAACAACAAAAAGTGAATGACAATAAGTTAAATTAAAATACCAGAAGAAGAAGTTCATTCATTTGAGCGAATGCGAGCTAAAAATGTCTCTTTTTGAGTCAGTTGTATTGGTTTTATTGCATGACGATTTTTTTTTTATATTTGAATGACCTTGAGACAAGCGAAAGTTAATTAAAATAGTATTTAATTAGATAAATAAATAAAATTATGTAAAGGTATAACAGGCGTTCATTTCTTAAGTCTTTTGTTTAAGATATTTCCATTTTCTTGCGAGGAACAAATTATTATTAACTGAATTAAGAATTTATTAAAATTCCTTAATTTTCTTTCTTTTGTTGAAGCGCTATCCGTTTTTCAATTTTTTTATAGATCATGAGAATAAAGTTAACACCTTAATCCTTTTAAGCCTAAAATGAAACTAACAAATCTGTTGCCCGAGTTTGATTTGAAGCAATATCCATTAAATTATATCGTTTAAAATAAATTATTTTGCCACATAAAAATAGCTAAAAAGCATTTATTTAACTTACGAAAATTTTTATTACACCGTACCACAGCACTTTTCAAACATAAAGTAAACTATATACATATATAAACGTGAAACTAGAGACAATGGATAGTAAAACTGCGTTCTCACTTTTTCTCTAGAACCAAAAGATTTTTTTTTAAAGGGCTTTTAAGTTACAAAAAAATTGTTTAAGAAAATGTATTTACATGCTTAAAACTTTAAAAACATCTTAATATGGGTATCAAAAATAAAAGAACATATCTTTTATAAAAAAACTGTAAAAGCTTTTTTGGTTTGGTATTAAAAGTAATGGCAATTTTTTCTTCATACTAATGGAAAATTATTTCCATAAATGTTAAAATAAAACATAAGTCAATTAAACTAATCTACATATTTGGTATGGATGAACTGCCACTTCATATTTCTGATAAAAGAGATTGTGCTCTTTCATTTGATACCCATATTGTAATGTTTTAAAGGTTTTATTTATTAAGTTAAAGTTTTTTTGAATAATTCATTTTTGTAACTGAAAAGTCTTTTTAAAAAAATGCTGACGTTCTAGAGAAAAGGTGAGAACCTAGTTTTGCTATCCTTTGCCTTTTATTTCACGTGATAATTTTTTACTACGTAAGGGAAATTTTCGCCAATAGTTGTGGTACGGTGTTATATATAAATAAAAAATTATCACATAGTCAATGAATAATGTTATAATATAAAAATGTAAATAGTGTCCGAAGCTTAAAAGTAGTATATTGTTGTGACGAGTTAATTATGTGCTTTATTTTTAACCAGGGCTCAGATTTTGATGACCTAAAAAACTGCCAAAAATTAGCTAAAAATATGACAAAAATTACACAAACTGCAGAAAATTACCTAAAAATAGACAAAAATTGCCTCAAAAACGCAAATAAGTACATAAAAATAAACAAAAAATAAAGCTTAAAAAATTTTACTTAACTTCAAATTTATTTTATATCATTTTTATTCAAAGCGTTACAGTTTATTACAATTTACATTTTTAAGTCATTAGAATTTTCTCTGGCAAAATGTTTTTGTAAACAGAAAAACTTCTTTCTACTTCTGCACTGACGAGAGGAACATATTTAAAAGACGATATGTCATCGGTTGTAAGTTCCTCTTCTAACTTCATAGTATAAACATTTTTACTCCTTTGTATTTCAGTAATAAAGCATAAAAACAGAGTTAATAAAAGCTAGCTTATCCAGGGTTTTTATCATCTTTTTATATAACCTTTTGTAAGTTTCACCACGCGCAGGGCTTTTTTTTCATCGAGGTACAGTGTTGCGCAAAACAATAGCAACAAAATCAGTGCGCTGCTACAAAATCGTGTTTCTTTTTTAATATTAGGGACACACAAAAATGATTATAGGAATCAAAGCATATATTTTTACATCATATATAAAACAAATCAAATTCAAATTTGATTTTATTTGTTTTATTAAATTCAAAATTTATGTGACTAATTTAATTTGTCTAAGAGCAAAACAAAAACAACAAAACGTGATACTCATACAAATGTAAAAAGAGAACAGAAGTTTCAAGAATTATAGGTAAAAGTTCCGTTCTGTGTAAAGCACGTGTTGTTTATGAGTCATAAACATTTAAGTTTGGTTTTGTTTTTGCGCTAGTTGTGACATTGACTGTTCCATTTAAAATGGCACGTTATAAATACTGTGGAGCTCCAAAATTATAAATTATTTCCGAATATAACAAGAGAAATTCGCAAATATCTAACGCGAAACAGTTTGATATTAATCGCTCAATAGTTTGCAGATTAATAAAGAAGTATACCACCACAAAAGATATAACAACGGCACATTAAAGAGGGTGGCCACGGAAGACATCACTGCTTGATGACAGGAACATTTGTAGCGTGTTCAAATGAAATCCATTTGCCACATCCAAAGAGGTTGTTCGGACGCTTGATTTAGATAGCCATCACGGCACTGTACAAAGATGAGCCGTTGAGAACGATTTAAGAAGTTACAGATCGTCAAAGAAACCTTTGCTTACAGCTAGCATAAAAAACAAGGTGAGGTGTAATAATTGAAACATTTCTGTCTGAAATTGTGACAACGAGTTGCAATTTATTGTTAATTAGACTCAGTCTTGCAAAAGAGCACCTAAATTGGACCGTTCAAAAATGAAACACCCTTTTTTTGCGATGAATCAAAGTTCAACTTGATTAATTCAGATGGGATGTGCACGGTACCGCGCCGCCCAGGTACACGACTTGAAGCCCGAAATTGCAAAGTAAATGTTAAGCATGGAGGCGGTGGTATTATGGTCTGGACTTGTTTTTCCTATAATAAAGTTGAACCATTTCAAAAAATCAATGGAATTATGGATCGATTTGTATATAAAGACATTTTAGAAAGTAAGATGCGCCCACATGCAGAGTGGAATATTCCGCCTCAGTTAACGTTTCAATCCGACAACGACCCCAAGCACACTTCAAAGCTCATCAAAGATTACATTAGAAGCAATGGGATTCAAGTCCTTGATTGGCGGGCACAATTAAAATTACTTGAAACCCATCGAAAATCTTTTTGAGATTTTGAAGGTAAAAAGTTCTGGTCAAAGGTTTTCCAATAAGACTGCAGTGTATGGAGCCCTGAAACTTAATTGGGAACAAATACCTTATACCAACATATCTAATTTAATAGAGTCGATGTCGCTCAGATGTGCAGCGGTTATCAAGAATAATGTATCTTAAACCAAATATTAATTTTGTTGCTTATGTTTTGCTCTCAGATAAATTGAATGTAGTCACATTAATTTTAAATTTAATAAAAAAACCAATACCAAATTTGAATATGGTTTGTTTTTTATATGATGCACGAATATATGCTTTGGTCTATAATAATTTTTGTGTGTCCGCAATATTTAAAAAGATACACGATTTTGTAGCAGCGCACTGATTTTGTTGCTATTCTTTTGCGCAACACTGTATATAAACAAAGCTACTCCTTTCTCGAGAGATAATGTTTTTGTTAAAGGGACACTATTGTTAAAGGAATATGTTTAAAAATTAGAATTTTACATTTTTTAGTACAAAAAAAGAACGAACAAAAATTAAATTTTAAATTACACTAAAATTACCTAAAAAACCTAAAAATGCTCTAAAAAAATGTCCAAAAATGACGTTAAAATAACTTAAAAATCGCTTCAAATTACTAAACAAATGCCCTAAACTTATTAAAAATGACCTGACTAAGACAAATAAATAGGAAATATCTTAGAAGCAGCAGGAAAAAGATAACATGTCATCGAAATTCTAGCCCTGTTTATTACTTTTCTAATATTCTTAAATTCAGAGTCCTGCAGACCTTATTAAATGTTTGCCCACAAAATTAATGTTTGAATAAATTTCTACTTGTTAATTCTACTCCTTATTTTTCATAGAAGGAAATGCAGTTTATAGATTTGCATTAAATTTTAAAATATATTTCATACAAATATGGTTAATTTGTAGATAAAATAAAATTGTCTGAAGAACATTATATATTTGATACTATATCTTTTGTCTTTTACATTGATTGAGTGAAAATAAGTTTGTAGCAAAATAAATTGTTGCACAACTAAAGTCAAGGACGTGTTTAATGGCTCGTTGCGAATACAGGGTTAAAAATAATACATTCCAAGTATTTTTTTTTGTAAACAACAAACAATCTATTTAACTGAACATATGTCATAAGCAACTTAACGCATTGACCTCAAATATAGTCTTTTTTTTATATGTACATAAACTCTTTCTAAGCATATATAATAGATACATTAATATTAACAAACAGACGTTGTTAGTAAAATACAGTGCTTTTTCGCAATAGCATCGTGACAATCATGCTTGACGCAGTTTAAATTGCATTAAAAATTAATAAAAGCATTTAACAAAAATAGTTACCACACTGCAATTCCTCGGTTCGGTTGCCGCCAATGTAAGCTAGATCTAAGCTTGTTTTGATATATATGAGAACCGAGAGAAAAACCGGAGCATACCACATGCTATACAGCTATATGAATATGGTTTCTTATTTCGTGTAATTTTCCTCAACTTGTTTTCTTTAACCTGATTCTTTGTAGCTGGTGACACATGCAGACCAATGCAGTTGCAGCTTGACTCTTTACATGGCAATTTTATGCTAAGCCATTAACACACTGCGTGGTAATGGCTAAGCCTGAGTTTATGGCTTATAAAACTTTTAGTTGCTTAATTTGACTTTTAGACTTTGTTTGAACTTATTCCTCTGACTATGAAATGAACTAATTCCTTTATAGCTTGATGCTATAATTTATTAACGGATGCTGGTGCTTGTTTACTTTTTATGCATTTGTAATGTTGTTTTGTTTTTCTTTCTTAAAAATTGTTATTAATAGAAGCGGATCTGTTAGATTGAACAATTAAAGTTGTTCAATATGAAGCACGCTATGTTTTTTTATGTTTGTGATTAAAATGCAATCCGTTGATGTGATGGTTTGTAAATTTTTATGAGAAAAGGTTTTGTTGCAATTATTTTCAACTATTTTAATTTAAAAATAGAAAACAGAATTGCTGTTTTATGAAATTTTTGTTTTATAAAATGACTCCATTGCTTTTATGTGCACCAATATTCTAAGTATTCCTACTTTCCAAAGTGGGATGATCATAAACAAGGAGAAAAAGATTTTTAAAAAACAAAAGAAATATATAGTTATTACAAAAAATTCCGATTAAATACTGTTCGCGTCAGTATCATTATTTTTTACATATCTCTTTTTTCACTTTATTGAATTCCTTGCTAATTTTCTGAAGATTGCTAACGCACCGAATTTCAGTTCATGCTTACTTTTTACACCATTCCTATTGGAATGTCTATTTAACACAGGTTCCGCTGAGGCTCCTCCCGAGCGCCAATTGTTTTGGTTTCCGCCTCTTGGTTTTTCTCTTGTTTCGACAACCTCCAACAAGATCGGTCGTAAGCGTAAACTGGAATTCAGTGCGTTATTTGTAATATTCAATATTCTAATTTAAAGTAATTTCAAAATTTTCCAATCATAAAAGCCTATGTATGTATAGAATTTTTCATTAGTAAAAAAAATTATATAAGATTCGTTGTAAATTCCCGCACGAATTATAATCTTACATAAAAAGTACAAAAATAACTCGAAAGAGTAACTATATATTGAATTTTCTGTTTTTCTGAAATACGCTTGAATTGTAATTTATTCTTAAAAGTATCTAAATACATATTTTCTCATTATAAATCTACATAAGAATTAATCAGCGTGTTTCAATTACGTCACTGCGGACTTAAAACGCAGCACATTCAAATACCATTAAAAAAGTAGTTAAACATAACAATACTACACATTTTTGTTTCAACATCATTTCTTTATTTCTAAGCTACTGTTTAAAAAATTGTTCATTAAAAAAATGGCCGCTCAGTGGAAAAACACAATATAAGTCCTGGAACATCAAAACGTTTTCTATGGTACACTTTACAAAGAAAATTGAAAAAAGTTATTTTTTCGAATTTTAAAGAAAATTTTACTGACAAAGAACAGTCGTTTGTTGTTGTTTTAAAATAAAACTAGCTGATTTACCCGTTGTTACTCGAGAGTCACTTATAAAAACATTTTAACATACACTTCTCGATTAAATGTTTTTTAAAATCGGGAATAATGAAAAAGATGTTGAATTTTATTTGAATTTCATTTTATTTAATTTTATTTATCTACCGTTACAAAGGTAATTGAACGAACATTAATCCAAAAAAGTTTAGGAAAATTTTTGTTGTTGGTGGTTCCATCTCTTGCGGTGAGCTAATTGAATTCAAAGAAGGGGTACGAAAAACATATTTTAAAAATTAAAAAGAATTTTTATATTTACTTAATCTTAAAGCAAGCACAATTTCCTTTTCAACAAAATAAAAATTATGGTGGGACTCAATGCGTCCTTGAAATATGGACATTTTAACGTCTAAACAAAGATTAATATTAAAAAACATATTGAACTTTTTAACAAAAAAAGTTTTAATGAAATATTTTAAAAACAGCGGAGTTATTGGCATTAAAAAAAAACTTTAATTTTCATATAATTTTTTTCTCATTATTAGCTATCAATGTTTTTTGAAAATTCATTGTGCTAAAAATGATTGTAACTACTAAAATTTCTATTAGCTGCGTTTTTTCATTGGAGATTAGGATCATATCATCGCATTTGCAAGCAAAGCAAAAACAACAAAAAGTCCAGAAAGTGAGCTAATTATTTAAATTGATCCAATTCTATGTTTTTAAGTGTTTATGACGCTAGATGACGCTGCGACTGAGAAAACTGGCAGAACTGCATTATTTTACTTTTTAAAAGTTTGGTAGCAATAGCATTTTCGCAAAATATTTCGCAAAACTGATCTGCTAGCTGTATAAGAACATCATATATTCTTCTGTAAGCAGAAAATAGCGCTACCTGTCTGTAATCCCAAACGTGTGGGGTTAAATTTGAAGAAACTTTTGAAAAAACATTATTCAGCTTTTCACCGCAAGGCATAAGTATAGTCTGTACCCACACATCTTACAAATGTGGCGCCATCTATCTGTGAATTTAACGCACATATCAAAACTAATGAAATAATTGTGCTGACCATATGCGCATATGTTTTATTATATCGCCATATAGCTGAAACTGATTACATGAAAATATTAACTTTAACAGCATTCTTATTCACAGTCATTTTTTCGATAAAATTGTGATATATTGTATATACAACATTTAAAGCACCATTGATAAGGAACTAAGTGACAACGATGACACAATAGTGAGAAAAAATAGAGCCATCACAACAAAACAAATTTAACAGGAGGGGGACGGGGGTGGGGAAGCAAAAAATAAGTAGATCACTATAAAGAAGATTTTATAAAATCCAAAATAATCGTAATTACTTTGGACACATAACTGCATTCTTAGAGATAAATGGGGACGTTCAAACTGTATAGAGAATTCTAACACAAAACTAAGTTTTATTAATAGTCTGGTATGAAAAAATAGATTTTTAGCCATAACTTTTGATTGGAAAGAGATATTGGGGTAATTTTTTCACATAAATTATTTTTGAGACTTGACTTTTTCGTAAAAAATATAAAAACAACATTTTGGAAAAAACAAATTTCGCGAAAAAAATCAAACCTTGTTGTTTTGATGACAAAAACAGGCATCCTTGTTGTTTTGATGACAAAAACAGTAAAATAATTTTTGCGCTTAGCTGGAAGAATTTTTGCAAATAAATGCTATGTCATATGAAAGGTAGTCAGATTTGCTATTTTTAATTGATTTCATTTTTACAGCAACAACAATTTTTGAGTCATTTTTTGAGTAAAAAGTCAATATTTTGGACCTTTTTTGGCATACTCATAAAACATATATACACTGACTTAACGGTACAGTTCAACCTATTTTTGTAAAGTGATTTTATTGAACTTTTGAACAAAAAAAATTTGAATGAAATATATTAATGGACAGCGGAGATATTTGCATCGAAAAACCAAACTTAGATTTTCATGTCGTTTTTTTCTCAGGTAACGATGTTTTATGAAAAAATCGTTGTACTTAAAATTTCTCCAATTTAGAAGATATGTGAGTGTTTTTGATGTCAAAATAACAAAAAATTTTTAAAATTAAATAAACAAAAATCTCCGATGGTAAAAAGTTTTATAATAACAAAATTACCGTTAGTTGAAAAATTTCAGAGGGGGCGTGGCAAAAACTAAGTATGTAACATTTTAAGTTGGGATAAACTTAATATTTGTACCTAGGTTGAGCGAAATCCGTTGAGCCGTTCAGATTTGTATAAAGGCCAAACAAACAAACAAACAAACAAACAAACAAACAAACAAACAGAAAATTAGTTTTATTACTATAGATAATCAACTATGTCATAAGTAACAAAAATACTAAAGAAAAAAAAATGTTTATTCATCATTAATTTCTTTCATCAAGTAGCTTTTAACATTAAGCAGAAAGCATAGAATTTATTTTTTTTCCCTAAAACATTTTCTGAAGAAGAAAGTTAACTTGATGAAAGTTGCTTTCAAGCAATCGTACAGTAAGTTGAAAAAATTTTTAATATTCTTAAATACGATGAATTCTAATAGAAAATGATTGCATATATTAAAGTGATAGCACTTTTTACGAGTTTTTAATTGGAATATACTTAAAATATGTGTTTTTTTTTTTTTGTTATTAAAACTAAAATATGTATACAAAAAGATGTTGGCCCTTGCAGGCCAAAGGCGGATTTGTTATAAAAAAGGTTTAGGATAAGTACCCTTAAATTGTTTACCATATCATTAAAATTATCAGATTTTATATTATCAGTCAAAAATTTCATTATGTTAAAAAATACTGAGGGTATTAAAATCACAGCGTAAAGGCTGCGTATGACTTAAATTTTTACGCAATGTTACTTTTTCTTATGAACTTCAACTAACAATTTGCATTAATCTTTCTGCACCAAATTTGACGTATATTGCTTAATTTTTAACGTTGAATGTTCTGAGTTTTTTATGGATCTTAACATAACAAATTTACAAATTTAAATTTAAAAATTAACATAAAACAAAACGAGTTTCTTTTAAATATTAAAAGCAACACCATCGGATAATTAAAACAAAATTTAAGTATTAAACGTATTCCATTTTTTCAGGTTACGCATGTTTTTCGCATAGTATTTTCGAAAGAGCATTTCATGTCATAATACACGCAAAATACATTATACGTAATACGAAAACGAGCGCAGAGATGTGAACCCTATTATTTTGTCTAACATTTTTTTCCTTCTTATAGCAGTTTTTTATTTGAAAAGAATAAGCAAATCATGCATTCATATTGGCAAATTAATATACATTTTTTTAAAAATTCGATAAAAACTGATATGATGTTCTTAAATCAACAATTCAAATGGATTGGCTCAATTACAAATGGGAGAATGCACTAGAAAATTTGCAAGCTGGTCGTGGTTTTACTTTTTTACACTCCCCATTTAGTGCCTGTAGAGATAATTTAGGCAACCAACAATGCATCGAGACCCAAGAAAGTTGAAAGTAGCTAAATTATCATGAATTACATCACGAATCAATGATATCTCACGCCGTTGAGCTTGATTCGTATTCACAAAATAAAGTCTTAAAGCTCTTGCCTAAATGTGCAAGTTTTTATCTTTTCTCGGCCTATTACTCGTATATGAGGTTTATGTAGATTGTACGGAGATTAGCCGAAGTGAAGAAATATTTCGCTCAGGTTTAGGAAACATAGGCACTGGGCCTATCTTCTGTGATAGAAATAAAGATCGTATGATTTTTTTGTGAACTAATGCAACCTTGCTAATGAAGGTGTTATGTACACAATCTTTTTAAACCAATATTAGATGAACGTGTTTAAGTGCCCATAGCATTTTTATTTAAGCCGAAAAAATAAAAAGTTCTCTTTTCTACAGTGGAAGAAGGTGGTATGTGTCATTGCACTGAACTTTCTATGTGCTATGTGGAACTGCACCTTTCCGTGAGTGAAGATGTTATGTGCTGAATCCCAAGAAAATGCTGACCATCATCCATCTATCAGTGGGAACCAGATAAATGAAGAATCCCAAGAATGTGATATATGTAGAAAACCAAAATTATTCCCGTCCAAGGACTACAAATAAAGAAACGGTCTAACAACGAAAGGATTTAAAAAAATAACAGCATCGTACAAGTATTTTGTAAAATTTGTAGAGGTTACAAAGTAAGTTTGCAAGAAGACGTTGTGAACTGTATTAAGTATGTAGTCTTGTTCGTCTGCTAAAGAAATAGGCTATTTTTTGGGAGTTTCTCCTGAGCTTGCTATGAAAGATATGTTTAAAGAAAATGTTAGGGATGAAGTCTTAAATTATAAAAACAAAAAATATTTTTAATTTTTTTTAGTTTTTTTACGAAAAATTCGTACTTAAATGGAACGCCATAATTTGGAGGCAGGTTGGCTCCAACACGATATCTCAGATATGGCTTATCTGAAACAAAAAACCGAAATTCTTTTAAATTTGGTATGACAATGACTACAAAGTTGACTATTGATTTTAATTTCTAACAATTTTTGCTAATTAGAGTTAGCTTTATGATCTATTAAATTATTACATGAATAATTTTTATCAAGTAAGTTTTTAAAAAGGCAACAAACAACAACAACAACAGCAAATCTGTATAGAGTCAATCACTTAGCTAACTGACAGTCTGTCAGAAATCGCTACATTTTCCTCTTCAGTAGTCTTTGAGTGATTAAGCTGTGATCTGTTTAAACTTGTATATGACTTTACAGATTTAGGAATTCATTCTTTTGAATTGTATGGCTGCTAATCATATGTCATTTCAAAGCAGTAGGCTATTTATAGATCACCGCCATCAACTCTACCAAGGTTGCCATCTGTTCTAGTTGCTTCTTTTTTCGACAATTTGTCGAACTGTACTTTTCGACTGTTCTAGTTGCTTTCGACAATTTGTCGAAATGCACCATAGAAATGAAACGAATTTTTTGCTTCGGCAGAAGCTAGTTTAACTGAAAGGTGTTTATTTTCAGAACCAAATGTTCAATTATACATGACTTTGACCGAAATCGATCGATTATTAGATTATTTAATTAATTTGACATTAATTAAACTAATTTGGCCGTGCTCCGCCATAGTTAGTTAATTAGTTTTATGATCTATTAAATTATTACATGAATTAAATTGCGAGCTTTAGATCAAGTAAGCTTTTAAGAAGGTTACAATGAATTCCTAAATCTGTAAAGTCATATACAAGTTTAAACAGAGAGTTGATCACAGCTTAATCATTCAAAGACCACTAAAGAGGAAAATGTAGCGATTTCCGAAACAGACTGTCTAGTCAGCTAAGTGATTGACCCTATACAGAGTTGTTCTTGTTGTTGTTGCCTTCTTAAAAACTTACTTGACCTAAAGCTCGCAATTTACTTCATGTAATTTTTGTTAATTTTGTGTAGCAAAAACAAAAAAATTTAAAAACTTTTCTGCTTTCGATATTATTTGTAAAAAAAATATAGTACATAACAATATTTTTACTTGATAATAGTTAAGTTTGTGAATATTGATGTGCAAAGTATGTGGTTGAAATTTCAGAAGGATCGGCTCACGAATTCTGGAGAAATTGTGTTGGGCGTCTGCGAAAACGTAGTTTTAAAAAATAAGCTTTCAGGTAGTAGCTTTGGGTTGAAAAAAAAAACTTATGCTGCTCGGATCTTCATAAATATTAAAGGCAATATTCTAAGATACATATAAATTAAAAAATAAAAAAAAATTCGAAAAAGACCTACTAAACTACACCTTTAAAGCACATTTGGGTATTTTTAAACAGGAATTTTTTTAAATGTTTTTGTATTTGATTAGTTATTAACTAGAACTATATTAAATAAAAACAATGACAACAATCGACCCTAAGGATTTAAAGATATAAGCAAAAATGTGTGCTGACGTTACGTTACAAAAAACAGTCATGATTTTTTACTTCAATTACAAAAATTGCAAAACTCTCTGAATTGGTAAAGACTTTTTGTATACAATTTTTTTTAGAAGGATTTAAAATAATATAAGTTTATTTTCTATGTGATCAAATGTAAAAATCTTCTTTGGTTTTTTGTTCATTACGTTTTTTCATCTGACGTTACTGGCGTTACGTGACTTAAATATCCATTGTAGTTCAATTGAGTTATTAAGAAATTAGGTAGTAAAGTTATTTTGTAATTAATTAATTGAGAAAAAACCATATTTTCATTATCTTTAGCCAATGTTTTCTTCTTTACTAAAACAAAAAAAATTAACGAAAAATTTACTAGACACTACAAAAAAGAAAACTACATTTGTGAAACAGTGCAAACGATTTGATCATTATGGTAAATTAAATTATTTATAAATGGCTTAAATTAATAATTTTAAAATGTTTCTCTTAGATAATATCATAAAATGATAAGTATTTAATAAGTTTTAAGTTTCTGGTCACGATAAACTTGTCTGTGGAAAAGCCCATAAATCAACCTTCTCTGCTGAATAGTCCCATAGTTTTCATAATAAAAATATGCACAAGTTATAACTCTCTTCTTTTGTAACCAAGATGCATAGTTTATAGCTAGAAATGAAAAAATGCTTCAGAAAAAAAGGAAAATCGAGGCATTTTAGGCAAAACTTAAAGAAACAAAAAAAAAAAATATATGTGATATGACTGACTATTATTGAAAAATAGTAGTTTTGCAAATGAATTTTAATCACAGAAAAAAAAAATACAAATAATGGAAAAATAAGTTTAAGGGAAGAGTTGATAAACACGATTCATATTTATACAAAAAGTAACACAACGAAGTGACACCGTACAATGTAAAACTGAAGGTTTACATTTTAAAACAAAATATCTGTGTGGATGGGAAATTTGGTTATGTGTCTGTTAAAAAAAGCCAATATAAAGGAGCAATACAAGTTTGGTAAACCGCAATATCGTTATTACTAAGAACCCATTCTTAGGCAAGAATATTAGTATCTCGTTTGTTTTTGGGGTCGTCCATAAACTACGTTACCAATTTAGGGGAAGGGAGGGGTAGTCCGCAAACTACTTACTTACTTACTTAGTTGGCGCTACAACCGTATGTCGGTCTTGGCCTCATCTAAGAATTTGCGCCAGCCATTTCCGTCTTTCGCTTGCTGGCGCCAGTTGGAAATTCCAAGCTTCGTCAGGTTGTCCTCTACTTGGTCTTTCCAACGAAGATGCGGTCGTCCTCTTCTGCGTTGACCGCCGCTGGGTACCGAATCGAATGTTTTCTTCACTGGAGCATCGTCTTTCATGCGCTGAACATGACCAAGCCAGCGAAGCCGCTCGATTTTAATGCGCTTGACTATGTTGATGTCAGCGTACAACTCATACAGTTCATCATTCCACCGTATTCGGTACTCGCCATTGAGGCAGATTGGTCCGTAGATCTTACGAAGAATCTTTCTCTCGAATGCTCCTAAAGTCTTTACATCTGAACTGCTCAGCGTCCAGGTTTGTGATGCATAAAGTAGGACGGGCACGATGAGCGATTTATAGAGCGTGATTTTCGTTCGTCGAGAGAGGGCTCTGCTTCTCAATTGCCTACTGAGCCCAAAGTATCACCTGTTGGCAAGAGTTATTCTTCGTTTGATATCAATGCTGATGTCGTTGGTTGAGTTAATGCTGGATCCCAGATAAACGAAGTCCTTCACAACCTCGAAGGAGGCAATGTCAACGGTAACGTGGGTTCCAAGACGGTGGGACTGTTTGTTTGTTGACACCAAGTATTTCGTCTTATCTGCATTCACTGCCAGACCCATTCGACTTGACCCTCTTTCTAATCTGGAAAATGCTGCTCTGACTTCGCGCGTATTATGGCCAATGATATCGATGTCATCAGCATACGCAAGCAGCATAACACTCTTGTAGAATATTGTGCCACTACGTCTCAGATCAGCAGCTCGGATGATCTTTTCCATCATAAGGTCGAAAAAGTCGCACGATAAGGAAACACCTTGTCTGAAACCTCGTTTGGTAATAAATGGTAGGGAGAGGTCCTTCCCGATTTTAACTGCGTTGCTGGTGTTGCTCAGTGTCATCCTGCAAAGTCGTATTAGTTTTGCAGGAATACCAAATTCAGACATGGTGGAGTACAGGTGCTTCCTTATTGGTCTGTCGAAGGCGGCTTTGTAGTCGACAAAAAGATGGTGGGTGTCGACTTGTTTTTCTTGAGTGTCTTCTCCAAGATTTGTCGTAGCATGAAAATCTGGTCGATGGTGGTGGTGGCGACCAGAGAACTGCATGAACGTATTCATTTGCACTTATTTGTGATTCACGTAAAAACGTATGCTGAGATAACAGTACGCACCAAACAGACGAAACGAAAGAATGCACATTTCGCTCAGTTGATGTTGATGCTTGTCGTGTCTAAATAACAGTAAGTGTCATCAACAAAGCAACGAAACATTGGAATTGAAGTTGATGCAATGATAAAAATCATAACCACAACGTAAATACGTGAGCAAGCTAAGTTGTCGTACACTTTTAACTGCTTTACCGGCAACACATTTACATAAAAATTATATCGATGGAAAGGTATTCTGGAGTATAATTGTCTGAATATAATTTTCATTTCTATATGTCCATATAAAATAATAAAAGATGGATTTTGATGTGGTTTTCACTGTACGATAAAGGAGCTATTTAAAGTTAGATTTTAAGCTATAAATATTTGGTTTTAGCTTTTTAGGCAATTGGCGTGGGCTTGAGTTGAGTCATAAAATCTTTATTTTGAACTTCTTGTTAGCAGCGTTGTCAATCATTCAGTGATTTATATTTGCGGTAGACAACTAAACAATAAATATATACATAGGATCAACAAGCGGAAAACCCCAAAACACTCTTCAAACTAAAAGTGTGATGCAAATTATATTTTTCGAACACAATCCTTTAAAACATATTGAAGAAAGCAAAGCAAACAAACCATGAAAAAATCTAACTACAGGAACTGCTTGCGCAGCTATACAAAAGGATCGTGTTTTTCTTATTTTTTGTAGGCCGAAGTTTATTCTTTATTACTGCAATGCAATAAAAGAAACGAACCGCTTTTCAACAATTTTGTATGAATGCCGCGTTAGCGTTTTAAAAGTGCAAACAGATCAATTTTATTAAACAGAATCCCTACAAAATACTACACATTTGGTCAAAACTAAATACACTTACATTTTTAATTTCAATTTTAAATTAATATATGTATTTCCGATATAGTTATTTATTTATAGGGCGAAGTAGGGTCATGTATAACACGTTTTATTTTCTCCAATAAAAGTGTGAAAAATTTAGTTTGGATTGGTTTAAATTACTATTCCTTGCAAAAGAACCAATTTGAAGTTGGTGTTTTCACGGCTGTTGAATACTTTAAGAAATGGATGAAGTAGAACAAGAATGTCAAACATGACTTTTTTTGACTTTTTCAATTCGGTGGCGAGATATGTAACACCAACAAAATGTTGGTTTATATACCAGACACTTTAATTTTTTGTTTATTTTAACTTTTTATGTTTAGTAAATGCATTATTTTGAAAACTTAATTAAATTACATTTTTCTATTAGTTTGATGGCATTCATCAATTTCGTTTACTCGACTATTATCATAAGTCCTTTCATCTAATAAACGTTAAAAAATTACAAAAAAAAAAATAAATAAAATAAAATAAAAGTAAAAAATGCAAGAACTTCAATATAACACACAAAATTATAATAGCTGCTTTTTTCCAATTTGCTCTACTTCAAAACAAAACTTTATATACAAAACAAATGTCTCAAATTTTCTTACTAAACTGAATATTCCGCTGTTAAGTTTTTCTAAAATTTCACAGTTATTCATAAGGTGTGTCAGTGCGTTTCTAATTTGAAATCTGCATACGTAGTGAATTGATGAGGAACTCACCCTCGTTGATAAAGGAAAAGCAGCGCAAACAGCGTGTGCTCAAATTTCCAATGAACTCAACGAAATAAACCCGAAACAATTATGTCATTAAAATGGCAGTATTGCCTTTTCAATAACAATGCATATCAATGCAGCTAGCAAGAGCGCACACTGCACAACATGACACACATTTCTTGCTGACGAACGAAAGCATAGCAGGAACAGTGAATTTTCGAACCTAAAGCAAAGACGAAGCATTCAATGCAGATCTCTGGTGGCGACCGAAAACTAATTTTTTTTTATTTAAATATTCAAATGTATAACATCGTTGAAATATTTTGCGAAAGTCTTAAGTTAATTAAATAAAAACTGTGTTAGTTATAAGCACAAACGTTCGAAGAGAAGAAAATAAAAAGTATGCATGAAAAATCTTTAAACACATTTTTCTCGAAAAGTGGTGTTGGAAACCGGTGCACAGCAGTATTCGACAACTATACAAAGGATCACTTCCATATCTTATGCACTTGTTAAGCAAATACATGTGGTATATTCGATTCATCGTTCGATTTTTATTTTGGAGAAACACTTCTATTTTTATTACCTTAAATATATGATTTTTTAGCCATAAATCAGTTTTTCAACTACCATTTTAGTAAAATCGAAATTTTTCTAAAAGTGAAAAGAGTTTCAGCAGAACCTTAATTAATTTTTGTTTTTGTACTGATCAAGCTTCGAAAAATCGTGCCCACCGCATATTTCAGGTGCTTACTTCCTGCTATATTAATAAATATTTGTTATCCAAAACACTCAAAAGTTTTCTACAAAAGTTATATAATTATATAAAAAAATAAATTACCTAAAATAAACAATCCCTTTAAAATAAAATTTTTAATATAGGGTTTTTTCGCTTAAAAAACTTTAATGGGACCTTAAACGCTTTAGTCAACTATTGGACCACGTCACAGTAATTTGAACAGCGTCAAATAGCTATAATAATAGTTATTAAATTTAATTTCAAAGTAATGCTGATGAAAATGAAAAAAACAGCAATAACAATAACAGCAACAGCAGCAGCAGGAGCAGCAGAAACAAATCAACTGTAATAACAATAAGACACAAATTGTTTGCATTACCTCTTAAGACGCTATTAAAAACAACTCCCACCGGTTGTGACTGAGGAGGAAATCGTGCAGCAAGCACAGCAAGTTGCCAAGCATAAGAACTGGTTCTTGACATGAGCTGCTTGCTTAAAGTTGCACTGAACGACCTTTGTTTTGGTTGTATGGCTTGATTAGTTTATATAATGCACGAGTATGTGTGCATTACAGGCATGCAAATCTTTATAGAGGACAAATTGCATTGTACGAATATTATTGTACTTGTATTGCCGCATTTAGTGTGGGAAATTTAATTAAAACATGTCTAAAAAACTAATGAAGTGGAACTATGTAAAGTACTGGTAGCCCCAAATAAAGAAAAAAATAAAAGCAAAACAATGGAGCGCAATAAAAAATACCTAATGTAGTGGCAAAATGCAAAGCACGACCTTGACGAAAAATGCTTAAATTTAATACAAAATTTGTTCCATAATAAAAAATTCAAAATTAACAAACAAAGTAAGCAAAAACAAAATCCTTTTTCAAGTTTTAACAACTTTATCAACATCGAAAAATCTTCTTGGCTTACAACTTGAGTGATTCAAATGCAAGAGTGACTAATTTACAAGTAATTTCAAGAAACGTTTTCCAGTTCAAGTAGTCGACATTGTATTAAAGCATGCTGTCGTTATTTTTATTGTTGTTGTTTGTTGGACATAGTCACGAATTTGTCGTGCTTGTTGCACTTTTGTTTTATTTCATTACATTTCCAGAGTTTAACCAAGCCACCTACTGCACTAGTGCCCTCCATTGGATTGCTGTTGTGTTGCTATACGTGTTGTGCTGTAAAAAAAAGCCCGCCAAGAGGCGAAAGACCTCTAACAACCTTTAGCAATACGACATAAGTTACTAGTTTTGCTCTTGTTTATGGTGTTGTAACAGTTGCTCTGGTAAAACCAGATCCTTTTCAAAATGTTCGATACATGTTCATTGAGATAATTGTTTTAAAATATTTAGTGGTTTAAAAATATAATGTATATTAAAATGAATAAAACTAAATTGTGTTCTACTGCAAGTATTTTATATATAAGTATGTTTCTAACTTAATCTAGTTTGACTTCGTACGTCAGCAAGCTGTTTTGTTAGTATGTTAGTCTTTTCTTATGCACAAATTATTACTTGTGGGCTGTTTTAACGGCAACAAGTTTTTTTTTAATATTATTAATAAGAATACTTACTTAAATTATACACATAACAACAAATATGTGTTAAAAGTAGCTCAAAAGGTTTTCTGTATTCCTCTTTTAAAATTGGGTTTCTAAGTGTAAGTGTTAATCGCAAATATCAATGCCTTTATGGTTTCTCCATAGCTGTGGAGAACAGAAATAGTAGAATGAGCAGACATTTTGGAAACAAAAGAATTGAATATTTTTTCGAAATTCATTTTGTGTAAATATATTTTTTAATTTTTGCCTTGCAGCTCGTAAAAACTACTGAATAAATTTTCCTCAAACTTAACATCTTTGCTCTTTACGACCTCTGGTTGGGTACTTTCATCACAAAAAAGGATTCTTTTTAAAATAAGGGCTCTTTTCCAAAAAAATTCAAGAAAAAAAATACACTTAAAAGTGAGTTACAAATTTCTAAAGACGGTTTTTAATTTTCGTTTTTAGAACTCCTGCATACTCAGAAGCTTAAAAGCCTTCGTCTGTCGGTGTTAGAAAATGAAAGAAACAATTGATATGTAAAACTCTCAAAGTCGTCTCTCAGCCACAACTTTTAATTTTCTTACTATTGCTTCATTTTGATTTTCAGAAGTCTTGCATACAATGGTTTCTGCATACTAAGAACTTTAAAATCGTTCGTCTGTCGGTGGTAGAAATTTAAAGAAGTTTGAATGGGGTTGAGTGCTTTTTTGACGAAAAAAATTAACATTTAATACTTTTAATGTGCCCTGTTAGTCACACCTTTTGACTTTTTTCTTATTTTTTCATTTTCGTTTTTAGTAGTAGTCCTGCCTACTTACGATCACTTTATAAGTATTCTAATTAATTATACAAACAACTGTTATTATTTCTTACTGTTTAACTAAATTGTACTATAAAAGAGTTTGTTCTTATTTTATTGTACTTATGCTTGCTTCTTTAAATAAATAAATAAATAAAATATAGAAATATAGAAAACTGTTCAATGAGAAACAAAAAGTCCCTAAAAATAATCAAAGACTTAAACCATGGATGTCAAAAGAATAACTAATCCAGATTAACATAAAAAATTGCCTTCATAAAAAAATTAAAAAATATCCATAAAATTTAACCTTAACCCATTAACCGCGGTTGGGTATTTTTAATCGATGAAAAGGCTTCGGCAGAATTGATCATATTTCAGGATTGGTAACTGAGGTAAGTGTTTAATTTTTTGTTTGTTGCTTTAAGAAAACATAGAGCTACAATATAAATTATTTTTGGAGTGTGTCAAGAAATTTTTACGCTCACTACTGCATTTTCAAAGTCAATAGTGATAAACATTAAAATTCAGAAAAACTTGTGTTATTATCATTTTTAAAAAGTTTATATTTTGAAAAAATGTTAACCCTCCGATGGGTGAATCATCCGTTGCCCTTATATGCAGTACAAGGACCCCAGGGACCTATTTGTATTTGCATGGAATTTTGTACGAACAATTTTTTTCAATTTCTTTTTTTTTTTGTTTTGTTATTATTATTTATTAATTATTAATTTTAAATGAATTCCAGAACTTTTTTATATACTTTTTATGAATAATTTGGAGTTTTATATGAAAAAAGCTTAAATAGCTATTGTTGAGTAGATTGTCCCCCGTCCAAAATATTTTCTGTGCACAAACTGGATTATTGCAGATATTAGGACCTAGTTTTCTGCTGCCGTCCGTACTCAGAACGACATAGGCGACATGAAGGTCTGTTTTCTCTAGGCGCAAATGGCGGTGCAGCTGCTTCTGCTTCTGTAGGTCTTGATAATATCTAAAAAGAACAAAAAGGAAAAAAAAAACAAAAATATGTAGTTATTCTGCTTTTGAACATAAGAATTGATTTTTCTCACCTTTACATCAAATGCTTCCATTGCGTTCCATATCCTTGGATATGCGGTTATGCGGTTGTTGAGCGCTCGTTCCTCTATGTTTGGTACTGCCAATTGTTTTGTCAGCATCATCAGGAATGACCGTCGTCTGTCACTTCTTCGAATTGGCTGCATTTCATTTTATAAATGTAGCAATGTCTACCATATTATAAAACATGGCTAGTGGAAAGCGGTTTGTTGAGCGCTTGTATGTATACGTGCCAAGCATCTGGTTCATTGTATCAACGCCTGATTTGCTGGCGTTGTAGTCCAAAATAGCAAACGGTTTCTGATTCTTAGATTGCATGCCCACACCGCATGTATAATGTTGTGTGGACAGCAAAATGACCGCTTTGTTCTTCTTGGGCTCATATGAACATAGCGCTACATCGCCTTCGTTGAAGCCGAACAATGTGCTGTTGACAGGACGCATACGATTTTTTGGAACTCCTGTGGCACAAATGTCTTATTCGAGCGCACTGTTAAAATAAATTCAGTTTTCTTCCTGATCAAAATACGCACTAATTCTAAAGTGGAGAAGAAATTTTCAGCATAAATTGTGTGGCCTGCATCCAAATAACTCTGCGCGAGTTGAAGTACAACATGCTGCCATTGATTGACCTCTCGTGTTTGGTCAGGCAATTTACCAGAGTAAATTATTCCTTTGACAGGATAAAATGATTTCGAATCGCACAACCACTACGACGAGACTACGACGGAATGTATTGTCTGAAGCGGGTGCGACCTCTGCATGGTAAAAACTGCTCATCAACTGTCAGTGCATCATGCGGAGTGTAAGCTGCTGCCAAGTTAGACTGTAACATTTGCCAAACATCATCAATAGCCGCAGTTTTGCTTCTGGTTAGTCGCTGCTTTCGCGTATTTCCATTGTCGAATCTAAGACATTGTAGCATGCATCTGAAGCGATCATACGAAAATGCAGCTTTGTATATTGGACTGCGCGTTGTGCCCGATTTGGTGAGTCCAGCATACAAAATAATAGCCAAAAAGGCATCGAACTCTTTCAAAGTGATTGTTTTCCATTCTTTTGTGTTCGTTGGATTTGCCAAATTCCATGCAGCTGTCACTTCACGGCCTTTTCGATTTGTTTCGCGTATTATGATGTAAGCCATGTCTTCGGTGAATATCGAGCGGAAAATGGTAAAGGGATCATGTGTGGTTCCTACTGGTCTCTGTTTCCTCCTTGTGAAGTCGACCACGTTGTGAGCACGAGTGCGGGAAGTCGGTGGTGCATTTTTACTCCATTTGATGCCATCTTTGGAAATGAAGTAATTGTCACTTGTTTGCGGAGCATCAGTTTCTTCGTCTTCATCATCGTCATCACTAATATCTTGATTGATCTCTACATCTGCTTCACTTTCGGCATCAGAATCATCAACATGAAAATTTGGTTGATATGTCAAGTCATCTTCCGCACCTTCAAGATCAAATGCAGGAACATCAACTTCATCCTCCTCACTCATGAAGTCTGCAAATCTCCCATCCACTGAATTTCTTTCTTCCTCACTCATTTGCTGGTAGCGTAAACTACGACGTACCACCATTTCAGCAATATCTAAATTTCTATCTGCCATTGTATTTTCTTTATGTAATTCAGTATAAAACTTAGCACACGATATTTTCTGCTCACTGTGTAAACTTTGTATGATTTGTTTATGAAACTTAAGCCGCTTTTATACTCTTTTTCTACGTTTACCTGTGTTCAACCATAAAGCATGCAATAAAATTCAAAAAGAGATGTACCGTTTGTTATATTTTCAAGCAAAGGCACAATAAAAAAAGTCCAAAAGGTACCTTAAATTCTAAGAATACATTTGTGATAATAAAATAATTCAAAATTTAAAAAGGGTTGAATTTCCCCAGACAGGTAATTATGTTTTCAAGGAAAGGCCAACAATAATCTAGAAAGTACCTCAATTTCAAAAAACACGCTTGTGATATGATCAAATCATAAAACAATTAAAACCAAGCCAAAATAAATTGCTTTAACTAACAATTCCTTGCAATTTCAGTACCCTTTCCCCTTTCCCGTACTAAACACCTTTTAACCCTTATAAATCCTAAACTGTTGGACGGGTCGCCTTGATTTTCTTTTTAAACGATTCTGCATAAAATTCCCTTGGAATACATATAAGGGTCGGGTATATCTCCCATAGACCATCAAGTAGTAATTTCAGTTAGAAAATGAAAAAGGTCCCCAGGAACCTTCTCACCCATCGGAGGGTTAAAGCTCTCTTAGCTAATTAAGCAACTATACCTGCTATTGATAGAAAATTCCTGATATAAAACTGTGCTGTCGTTGCAGATTTAGAAGAAATTACAGACGGTTGGGTATTTTTATACCCAACTTATATCTCGACTACGGTGAAAGATACAAAGTTGAAATTTACTGTGATAGTTCCTGTGATCAATATAAGAAAGTACATGAAATTAAAAAAAAATCTTACAAAGTGTTTAGGAGCTGCCGTTAATGGGTTAATAAATGAGGACCAAACATTTAGCAAAGAAATTATTAAAGATTGTAGTATCACCTGCGAAAATATTTTTATTGTTTTTTTTTTTAGAAAAAGATCAAAGAACCAAGGCATGCTCCTTATACAAACAAGGTTTGGTCTTTGACCTGAAAGGAAACGGATAGATTTATTTAGAGGAATTGATTGCAACCATATGTGAGATATTGATTAGACGAAACAACCGTGAAAGACAATTTGAATTGCTTTTAACCAAGGTTAGTGTCAAGCCTTAACCTCGGCAAGCATTTCCAGCCATCAGTTGTTCCTGTCCTTTAATTCCAAATTTACCACAATTTAGTTGCGGATTTTTTTAGTTTGCATAATTCCTAAATATAGGAAAGAACAAAGAAAGTGAAAAGAACCAAGCCCGAACTCGGCTTCGAACCAGGGACCTCTGGGTTGATAGTCTAGAGCACTCTCCACTAGACTACAGGGGCCGAAAATTACTATTTAAATTATTTAAATAAGTTTAAGGGAGATCCCAAAAAGTATGTAAAAGTATGTTAATAATATTTTAAACAGGAAACATCACCGAGAAGATATTATCAGCCTAAAGAACGATTACCTTGTTTTTTCCAACCATAATGATATAGCTAACGAATTGAATAAGTTTTTATCTATCATCGGATTACACATTGTCTCTACTCATGGGCTCAAGAACTCCTTGTGTGATTTTTTAATAAAAGAAAATAGTAATGCATTCCTTATTTTTATCGATCCAATTTCCTCTTTTGAAGTATTAAAAACTAAAATATCTCTTAAAATTTAAAGTTTCAAAACAGCAAATAGCTTTTGATCCAATTTTATAAAAAAAAATACAATAACCTTTTTGTATTTTTTTATTGCCAAAACATTGATTAAAATAATCATTTGTTATGAATTGAAATTACTTTAACGGCCTTATTTTTAACTAGTATTCAAAAAAATTAATTGCCTGGAAAACCTAAATCTATTAAATTTTTGTTTCAAGTACTCTTTTTTAAATTAAATTAAGCATATTTTGAAAATAAAAATATGTACTGATTTTTCTAAAAACGCTTTTATTTTTAATTTGCTTTTCTTAAGGTTTACTGTTTTTTTTTTTACCACAGTTGTATTTAATAAAAATTTGGATGGGTGAATCTTTCCTAAAGCACTTGAAATTGCTGAAGTTATTCCTTTATTTAAAACAGGCGATAATAAAATTTTGAATAATATGCCTATCTCGATCTTACCTTCGTTCTCAAAAATTTTTGAAAAAGCAATTTCATCTAGAATGATAAATTTACTATTAATTTGGATTTAGTTAAGGTACTTAGAAAGTAGTGCTTTTAGGAGCATTATTTATATTTGGCTTTTTTCATACCTTGCAAGCAGAAAGGAAAGAGTTAATGTAAAATATCAGTCCAGAAGTTTCATTTATATTAACATAGTTTAATAGGTTATCCCCACGGGGATAAGTTTTAGGTCCAATTCTATTTTTAATTTATATAAATTAGGTATTCACACAGAATCTCAGTAGTAATTCAATTGCATTTGCTGGTGATATGGCTAACAGCAGCTATTTTTTATGATTTGGGAGTGATAAGGCACTAGTTACCAACGCATAAGTTGGTCTTAAATTATGAAATCAAAATATTGTTTTATAATTTAGCGGAAATTATGTATAAAGATAGATAATTTTACTAACCATAGTGCGAAATGTGCAAAACACTCAATTGGAATCGATATTTGCAGCTCGTTAAACGAGTACCATACCTATGTTGAACTGAATAATTGTTGCTCTGATTATTTTTCTATTTCATATGTAAATTCATTTAAATACTAAAGACTACTTATTGACTTCAAAATGAGCTGGCGTGAGCACTCTAATGCACAAAAGGAATTTTTAATGGTTGTAATAAGAATATTTTATCATTTTAGACGTTTTTTCTCGCTTAAGTTATTAAACAATATCTACTTTGTCCTTTTCCATTCCAAACTTGATCTTGATTTGACATGTTGGGATGTCACACATAGAAACAAATTGCTTCCATTACTTACTGTTCAAAATCACGATATTAGATTAATTTGTAATCATCCTCGCATTGTAAGCAGCCTTCCTCTTTTCTAATAACATAAAATCCTTCCACTTCAACATTTATATTGCTTTTGAGCATAGAAAATATTTTTCAATAGATGTGGGCTACTTAATGATAGAAGTGAGTCAGTCACATTATGAGTTAAGGTCCTATAATAGTAATCTGTCGTTAATCCCAGCACATAACCTGCAACACTTTCTGCGGTTCTATTCTTCGACTGCCCCTAGGTTGTTTAACTGTGTCTTGTCATAGCATAAAATCTCGTTTCTTTAAAAATGTAAAATCTTGGCTTTTTAACTTAAATTACTGCGATATCAATGTTATGCTTTATGTAACGCAAGAGTAGTAATTATAAACTTTCATCTTAACCATCCATTACCATCTATCATATAGATATTTTTTAATTTTCATATATCAATTCCTATATTTCTCGTCTAATTTTTAAAATTTTAAAATCATTGCAAATAAGGCGTTTTTTAGCTGCATGAAAACTTTAAATAATAATACAAGACAGAAAATTGTTTGAATGAATGTTTTATTATTATAATCTGGTAGATAATTTAATGACATTAATTTTTTTTATATATGATTTTTTACATATTTCCGCCTTGGCTACGAGTAAGGTTGCAAACAGAGTAAGGGCCGGAGTAGACAGGCAGGCAGACAGACGCACGAAAACTATGTGAACAAGCGAGAAAAAGTTATTTCTATCTTGTTTCTTTGCAAGTTTCTGCCTGAGCCTGCCTGCCTGCCTGTCTGAATCGGCGTTCACTCTGTCCGCAACCTAACATAGTTCATTCTATCAGTCCAGTGTTTCACTACTGTTTTCCAATAAATCTAGCCGTATGGCGTCAATGGTGGCTTGAACATTGTCCTCTAATGCTTCAAGAGTTGCTGGTTTGTCGGCGTAATTCAATGACTTAACATAGATTCATAAAAAGTAATCGAGAGGCGTTAAGTCGCACGAACGAGGAGGCCAGTTAACAAGATCACTTCTGGAAATAAAGTTGTCATCAAATTGATTTTGTAATAAATTGATGGTTAAGCGCGCTGTATATGGCAAGTTGCGCCGACTTGTTGGAACGAAATGTTGTCGATGCTTAGCTGATTAATTTTTGGAAACAAAAAAACAGTCAGCATGGCTCGATAGCACTCGCCATTCACCGTAACGGCAGATCTTCCTCATTTCGAAAGAAATAAGGACCGATGATGCCGCCATCGTATAAACCGCACCAAGAAGTCAATTTTAATGGAAGTAATGGTGATTCGTTAATGGCTCGAGGATTGTCTTCGCTTCTTATACTACAATTATGGCTTATTGACGAAGCCATTTAACCAGAAATGAGCTTCATCAGTAAATACCATTCTTCGGTCTGTGTGCTCTATGGACTTCGCGAACAGATTTATTTTTTTCAAAGTAAATTTCCACAATTTGGATGCGTTGCTTCTGGCGATAAACGGTTGCCAAACCTTACTGAACAGAAATATCAACAGATATTCTCAACTGCCAAACCATAGACAGATAACAACCATCGAAACTTCTCATGCAGCTAAAAAACACCCTTTACTTTACTTTACTTTACTATTCGTATCTCTTAACCCTTTAATCACTAAGAAGTCTACAAAAAGTCATCAAAAAAATTCAATTCCTATCGAATTCAAAGTTTTTCGCGCTCTTACCGCCAAAACCGTTTTTTTCAGTGTGAATCCCCATCAAGCGGAGCTGGTTTGAACACGTTAAGTTGAATAGTTTGACAGATACATACAGCCATTTCTGTAAGGATTTTGGGAATTTTTTTGGTAAGTTTTTTGATTTTATATTTTATTAATTTGTTGCTAGTTTTATTTGTGCAAAAATATTTTGGTTTGAAATTAATTTTTAGTAAAGACCCTCTAAGAGTATACGGTTTTAGTGGCTTAGCGAAAAGAAATCTTCCGTAAGAAATGCATTGCGTTTTTGACAGCGAAAAGGTAGCGAATTTTTTTTTCATATGTTGTTGAACCGAAAAATTTGTTTAATGCAGCAAAGTTTACAACCATGATTGGAGAGTTAAAATGTCAAAATTTCGCTGTTTTTTAAATGTCCGTACATTTAATTGGGGTGGAAATTTGACATTTAACAATAATGTTCAACTAACACATTTAACAAACACGTTATGGTAATTATGTGTTACTGTTGAGTCTACACCAAAATTTCGCGTGTCGAATTAAATGCCTAAAAATTTTCGTTCCTACAGCATACTAAGCTTTAGGTGAAAAAAAAGAAAAAAAAAATAATGAAAAAAATTCCACCAACGTAATTTTACCTTGGTGTTGTTTTGTTGGTCTTTTATCAATTTTTTTCCTCAAGTGAAACGTTTTAATGTTGAAATAGTCAAATAAGCATCTTTAAATACTTTTAGCTTGTGCACTTGTTATTTTAGAAAATTTTACGACAAAGCTTAAGACACAAAGACATAAATTCAATTGAAACTGGTGATGATTGATTTCGAAGACTCTGATGACAGCATCGAAGATCCAGATTATCGTTGTGATGAGCTTGAACCTGAAGATAATATTGTGATAACTAGGGCTAGGAATCTCATGCACTAAAAAAATCGAAAATATGAGCAAATAACATGCACTTAAAACTACTCTAAAATATTCGCTTAATACAGGTAAAATATGTAATTAAGAATATTTTTCTTCTATATTATTATCAATTTAACAATAAATAAATATTGCATGTAATTGTACACTAGAAAAATGAAAATCGAAAAGGCGTTAAAATAATTCGGAATATTACTGAGAACATATTTTAAAGAACTATCGTATGCGGCAAGCCAAGCAAATTTACAGAGAGGGTAACTTTTGTTTTCAGCAAGATTCTTTTCCAACACAAAAGGCAAAAATCGTTCAAAGGTGGTGCAGAGCAAATTTGCCATGTATTATTTCTGTTGAAGGAATGCCCTCCGTCATCCCCAGACCTAAGCCCCCTGGACTTTTCTATTTGGGGTATAATGCTGAGCAAATTAACGGACATAAACACATGACGGTAGATAAACTTAAGCGATGATCAATGAAAATATCAGATGATATACCTGAAAATCATTTATTTATTTTTTTCTTTGTATGTCACAAAATAATTTTGATATCTCCATTTTGCATCAGCTGCCCTAGCAACCATAGCACGCTCTCGTTTTGATTTTCTTGAGTTTGACATATGTTGACATACGTTGACCGCAGCAAAAATTGTCGCTCCTACTTTGTAATAATTATACTATGCTCGATACAATTGAAAAGGAGTTGTATGATGATATTGATTATACACAATTTATACTTGAGTATAACGTGCACATGGGCGATTTCGATTTAAAGGACTCTTATATGGGTCACAATCGACTAAAAATTAAAACACAGGATATGACAACCAGAACTTTTCAACCATCTGCTTGAAATGGCTGCAATAATGCATTCGTTTTGTATCGAAGACTCAACGCTGAAAAAAATAAAAATACTGATATTGACGAAAAGGTAGAAGACATGGCGATGTACAATTTTCCAATGTAATGTCTGAAAGAAACAGAATTTCGAAATTTTCGGGAGGCAGAAACTAAGTAGATTACTATAATGAAGATTTTATACACTCGCGCTAAAAAAAAAGCCGTGTAAATAATTTGATAACTAATATTATTTTTCTAGAATTATAACAGTGTGCCAAAACCATAAATAAACAAGCACATACAAACTTTAAAGAAATTCTTAAAGAAGGACATGTTGAGAGTCCATCGTACTTTATTTGTCCTCTCAAGGTCATCACAATTTTTTTCAACTTATTTTTAAAGTTGAAGTGATCGAATTTTGTTGTGCCGACAAAATTGAATTTTTACAGCCATTTGGCCTATTGGAAATGAAAAATAAAACTCATTTTCTTTCAATAGAATTTGACGTAAAATAAGGCTATGTATAAAGATTTGATTCAATATAATTAATGTCGGCACATCAAAATTTGAACACTTTAACTTTAAAAATAAGTTGAAAAAAGTGTGATGACCTTGAAATTCCCATACAAAAAATTCCGATACTAAAAAGTATTACAATAACAAAATTACTGTTAGTTTAAAAATTTCGGAGGGGGTGTGGCAAAAACTAAGTATGTTACATTTTTAATTATGATGCACTTAATGAATGTATACCTAGTTAGAGCGAAATCCGTTGAGCCGTTTAGATTTGTATAAAAGCCAAACAAACAAACAAACAAACAGAAAATTAGTTTTATTACTATAGATTATGTTATTACTTTAATTCAATTGATTTAATTTTTGTCAACCTTAATAGATGTTTTTATTTTACAATATTATAATATTTTCCTCTTATTTTGGTTTATACATTATTAAATCATGTTTAATATATTAAAAAATGAAAAAATTCAAATAGAAGCACAAATGATCGATTAGTTCAATAAAAAAGGTATTTTAAATTCGAGTAAGACGGGTTTAGCTAATGTACTCTAGTGGCGAATCCTTCCCCTTCTACTTCAAATTTTTTTCTTATTCTAATACTACTTTTAATAAGAATTCTAATACTACTTTTTTCCATTTTTTGTATGACATCAAAACACTAAGTTAATAAACAAAAAACCAAAATACCAAAATATAAGCACTTTCAGGAAACTAACTTGGAAACTTCCATTAATTTATCTTAAGTAGTTATCTTATTAAAGTCTAAGCCATAATTTCTAAAATACTAGAAAAAATGCAAATAATTTATTGTTTGAACAAAAAAAACTTTTGGAAATCCGATGGGGTCCCGTTAAAAATTACCCAAAAAACATTTTTATATAGCCAGAACAAAAGACATTTGCAAAAAAATCAAAACAAGTTATTTGGAATTTCTTAATGCTGACATAACAAATGCCAACAAACAAATAAGCAATAAAAAAGCAGCTAACAAAAGTAGCCCAATACAAAAATAAAACAATAATATAGTAAATAAAGGCAAAGACAAAAACATTTGAGCGCTTAAGAAGTTGACAATAAGATCTCAGCTGAAAAAAAATATCTGAGAAAGAGAGGAATAAAACAATTTTCTGTATTAAAATTATTAAAAAAACAATGAACCATAAAACAAAGAATAACTTAAAGCAGTTTGATTACAGCACAAAAATACAAAAGTTAGAAGAAATGGATACAGAATGGATAGCAAGTGGAGGCATATTAGCAAAATAAACAACAGTTTTGGTATCCCAGTGGTAAATAGGCACATGGCGTAACCAATAATTTCTTAAATACAATGTAGCTGCGAGGTCTCGAAAGACTGTTTACAATTTTTTTCGAACATTTGCTCGAACATGGTCGCTTAGACACTGCTGATATCTTTCTTAAACAGTAAGCGACGAACGGAGTAGGTATGCACATTATGGAACAGAACAAAAAAGTGACGTACAGGATAGAAGAAAACCAAAAAAATTTAACAAAAATTCTCTCTAAGTTAAAAATACAACGAAAACAAAAGAGAACACACCACAAAGTACGGGCGAAAAAAAAATTGTGTCACAAAATATTTTCACAATACTTTTTACAATTCAGTAGCATTTTAGTTGCTACAATTTTATGAACGTACTCTTTACCTTTTTCTCTAGCATATCAGAATTAATGCATTCAAAAATTAATTTAAACATTTAAATTTGTTGCTGTTTTAAACATAATGATTAATCATTTTCAGAAACATACTTCACTGCGAAATTTCCTATTAGAAAACACGATATTACTAAACAGACATGTCAAACTCTTGTTTTCACAGTTAAAATAATTCATCGATCGAAACAACACAAACAAGATTTTTTCAAATCCTACTTACAGTTCTGCATTACAAAGCCATCGCCGAAAAATTTTTACAAGCGGGATGGTTGATAAACAGGCGCACGTAGAGACAAAAAAGAGAACCGCTTAAATGTCAAAGGCAGCTAGTAGCGTAGCAATAAAAAAAAAGGTATTCACGAAACAATGCATGCATTGAAAAAGACGCAATCGCAAAGAAATGGCCATTTCATGTTAGTTTTTGTTTTTGTTGTTGGTAGCATGTATGAACTGGATTTTTGTCTATAAATGGCAGCAGAATTTAACATTAAAGCTTGCGAAAATATTATTATTTTAAGAAATGCAACACTTTAGATCAATGCAAGCCACTAGCATAAGAATTGTAATTAAAATGTTGTTTGTTGTTAAGTCTTGTCAAATATCTACAATTCCGAATGTTGAATGAAATTAAAACATTCCATTAAAAAAATTAAATTCGATTTTAACGCCACTGCTGCGGTTGTGTTGACGCTTGACATGCAGACATAGCAAATTGCAAGTTTAAGTTGTTATTCTTGTTATTGGTTTACTTTTTAAACACATGCTTTCGCACACACAATTGGAGCAGCAGCCATCAACCAACATTCGTCCGACCATCTATCTAGCTATCTATCTATCCATTCAAGCTGCTCACTCAAACTGCTCAACTTTAGATTGGCTGTCTTTTGGAGACGGACATTTGTTGTTGCCGCTGCTGCTGCTGCTGCTATTTGTACTGATGTTGCTGGTCACTAGCAGCAATTGTCAGCAATTAATTCAGTTTTGTTGCATTTTGTTGCTGCTGCGAAAATTAAAAATTGCGCAAATAAGTTTGTTAATCGAACGCTTAAAACAGTTGCTTCGAAAACGTTTTTCACTGCAGTCTTGTTAATGTTGCATGTTGTTGTATTTACTATATGGATGTTGCTGTGTCCAATGCCGCGAGCAAACAGAACGTAATATACTATAATAGATTGGTTTTTTTTATTGTTTTTATTTTGGCTTATTTATTATTTCTTTTTTGTAAAAATCTACTGCTATTAAATTCGCAGTTTTGTCTGCTTTTAACCTGTCTCTATGTTTATTACCAATTACAGTGCAGTAGCAGCAGCAGCAGCAGTAGCAACAACAACATTTTTTGGAAGCACCAAAATCTGTAAAAGTCCGCAATGGGTCGAATTGTATTTAATAATAATTGGTTATAATGTTTGCTGTTGCCAATTCAATGTGGAAAATTACTTATTTCACAGCTTGTTTGCGTTTTGCAATATATGTTTTCTAGCAAATCATGTTGCATGCAAAAAGTGTTCTAAATTGCTTCACAGGAAATGGCAAAAAATAAAGTAATTATATCAGAATTCTAAGGTTAAGAATTTGCAGAGATCACTTGATCATAACTGGTATTACTATTAATTTATAGAATTGTTGTGTAAAAACCAGGGACCGCAACTAACGATTACAGCTATCAATCAGTTATTTTATAACAATTTTTAAAGTAACGATATATAATTTTTTGATTAGAAATAAAAACTTTTTCCTATACCTAAAATTAATTAAACTTAAATGAAAGTTTATTTGAAATATTTAAAATAAATTGGCGATTTCAACCCTAAAAAGGACTTTGACCGAGCTTCTATTGATCAATTGTGTTGCGCGTGTTATTAAAAGTTTGAACACAAATGATCGAGAATTGGACCTGCAATTTAAAGCCGACTCCGAACGACTTATGTTCTCAAGAAGCTTTACATGACAGTTTTTTTACTCTCTGAGATTTGCCATTGTCTGCAGAGAGGTGACGACTGAACAGAAAATTTAATAATTTTTTTATTTAGTATTATTTCTTTTTATTTATTAATTTTTTTATATAAGTACATTAAGAACTAGGTTCTTTTATAGTACAGAGCTTAAAGATACAATTTTAACTCAACTTATTATAAAACATTTAAACTTAAATCAAAAGTAATTTAAGTTTGTTATTATATAATTAAAAGTGTTATCAAAAAATTGTAATGTAAAACAAATGTAAAGTCATAAGACAGATAAAACTTAAATTAAGAAAGAGCAAACAAGAGAGAGAGATGGATAGAGAAAGAGAGAGATAGAGATAGAGAAAGAGAGAGAGAGAGTGATATAGAGCTAGAGATCTGATATTTTGTTAAGTACACGGTTAGAAATCTTGGACTAAATTTTAGTCCCACTAAAATATTACTGCATGTTTTTAAACCTTGCTGTTTCAAATTGAAACTTTTCAAATACTAACTCATATTTAAAACTTTTCTGTACTAGAATTGAAACAAAAAGAAATATTACAGCATCAATTTTAGCTCTTTGGTTTAAATTTTAGCTTTTTGGTTTCAATTTTAGTCTCTTTGGTTTCAATTTAAGTACAACTCTGTATTACTTTTTGTTTTTAATACAAATAATACTAAATTCTAGTACATGTGGATACTAAATTTGGATTAAGACCCATAAAAAGTTGGCCTGGCAATGCTGCGACTTAATATTAGGCGACTCGGTTCATATGTTTGTTTATCGCTCTTTTTATGTATAAGCCAATAGCTCTGTGGTTAGAGTAGTGAGTTTACTAACTCAATGTCGTGTGATCGAATCTCGCGTTGTTTGTTATTTTTTTTTAAATATTTGAATCCAAGCTTGTACTAAATTTGAAACCAAAGCTGTATTAAAACCATTTTTTAGTATTTTGTAAATACTAGATTTGAAACCAAAGTTGGTGTAGACTTATATGTAGTACAGAAAAGTTTCAATTTTAGTACAAGATTTCTAACAGTGTATTATGTGATGAAAAGTGCTTCAAAATAGCGTGTTTTTGACGCTATGGATTTTAAGCTACTAGGCTATGAATTCCATAATCTAGCGGCATTAATAAAGAATAGTCTTGTGGAGTTTAGAAAGTTAAAACTAGGTATAACTATCTTCTATTCGACCGACTAAATTGCAGTTTTTCAAATAAGTAGAAAGGAGTTTTGTGGTGTATGAGTTTGTGTAAAAATATGCAATTCCTGGCACTAGAGTAGCTTATTATAACGCACCCAAGTATAGTTTTTTAATTGAGCTAAATGATCAAATTTACGTAAGCCGTGGACATAACGAGTAGCATGATTAAATGCGATCTAAGTTTAAGTTGAGACCGCGAGTCTAAGTTCAGAATATGTTATGACGGGGACAACGAGCTGAATTGCAAGTTTACGTCTTAGATCAATAGGTGTATTAGGACTCAGACGAATCCTAAGGTTACGCAAGATTTAATAAATTTTGCGGACTACACTGTTGATATGATCTGTGCACGTAAAGAAAGCATTGATATTAATTTCACGACTTACAACACTATTAACTATTTTTATGATTTTATCACCCAATATAACGTCTGGAATGGAGTCCAGGCTTATTTTTTCTTTAGAGATAGGCAACACATACGACTTAAGTACATTAAGGTGAAGACTATTTTTCATAGTTTATTGGTTTACACTGTGAAGATCTTCATTCAGTTTGCATACTCAATCTTCCATGAGGTTTGTTCTACCAGACAAGTAAATCTGAACGTCATCAGCATAAGCATGCATGGACGAATATGTGTAGCAGTGAAAAATGTCATTTACAAACATAGAGAAGAGCAGCGGGCCAAGAACCGATCCCTGAGGTACACCACAGCAAACAGCTTTATGATATGAATAATTAGTGCCGACCTTCACTCTTTGTACTCTATTTGTCAAATAGCTACTTAACAAATGAGTGGCACTGTTGCAGGAACCAAAGAAATATTTTAGTTTCTGACAAAGGAGTTCATGACTTACAGTGTCAAATGCTTTTGAAAAATCAAGCAGACACAATAGAGTTAGTCGACCATCATCATAATAAGACCTTATATCATCCATTACTTTAACCGTAGCAGTAGAGCAACTATGACCAACGCGAAAACCAGATTGAGACAAAAGAGATTCACAAACTTTGGATAATGAAGACAGGATGCTTATAGGCCTGAAATCCTCCGGTTCACAAGCTGTATTTTTTTTTTGCCACCGGCATTACTTTAGCAGATTTCCACAAATGTGGAAAAGATGGTGTAGTAAAACAATAATTGATAATGTGAGTTAGAGAGCTAAGAATATGCGTTAAAATAACCTTTACAAAATTTATATTTATACCATCTTCACCAACAGCATTCGATTTAATTTTTAATACAGCTTTTGCTACATCGTCTTCAGCCAACGTGGTAAACTGAAATGTTCAATAGGAGTATCTTAAAATGTATGGGAACTTGGTGTGTAATTTTGGTACACATTGGCGCTAGCCAGAAAATATTCATTAGACGGTCAGGGTGAATCTGGCAGTTAGGTGTTTGCTTGTAAACAATGCCTAAATTTTTTAAATTGTTCCATAAAACTTTAGGTAGAAGATTGTTAAGGTTAAGGGAGTTAAATAAAAAAACATTCTGTCTGAGTTGTGAATTGAACCCGGACTACCGCGGTTCTGTAGCTAAGGGACCACGCACTCAACCCACTAGGCCGCCACAAACGATGGTGGTGGTTGATGATGGAAAAGTGAATTACTTATCGATATTTTTTCTATCAGCTTGGAAAATTACATTTAATTTTAAATAATAATATCGATCAAAATAAATTTCTATCTGAAAAATTAATTATGGCTTTTTTAATTACTATTTTTTATTTCGTATTTCTAAAAAAAAATATATTTTAATGTACTACGTAAGGGTGATCCAATGCAAGGTCCCATTTTTAATTGGGTTGTTTTGACTGCTGTTATGTGTCAAATGGCTTGTCCATATGACGTTTGTGTTCAGTATTCAATATGACGCAATCATGAATAGACTTATTCCTGAACAACGTTTATTAACTGTGGAAACTTTCTACCAAAATCAGTCATCAGTTAGAGAATGTTATAAAGTTCTTCAACATCATTTTGTTCGTTATGAGTGTCCAAACCATCAAACCATCACCAAACTTCGAACCAATTTTACACTTTTGGACATTCGTCATTCAACTAAAGTGCATAGAGCCCGTAATTTTGAGAATATTGCTGCAGTAGCAGAGAGTGTTTGTGAAAACCGTGAACAATTGATTTGTCGCCGATCTCGAGTTTTGTCGAAATTTGAAATTTGTTGAAAATTGGACGAACAGAATAAGCCATTTAAGAGCTAGTCGTGGGCAACATTTGAACGAAATAATTTTTAAACATTGAGTTGTAGGAACCGAACTATCATTAAAATAAAGATTCTCATCGCTCACAGCTTAGGCAAATGTGATACAATTGTTTCCCAGTGGTAAATGAACACATGACGTAACCAATTATTTCTTAAGTACAATGTAGCTACTGGGCTCTTGAAGTTTGTTTACAATTTTCAATTACATTCACCCAAAAAATATTTAGGATAAAATTACGAATAAAATCTTTGTAGAAATACAAACAGAGGCTATTCGTAGAATGCACAAATGTTTTGTACATAGTACAAACGTTTGTAGTGTTGGCCACATGAAAAAAATTTTTGTATTCGTAACTTTGTACATTCTACAAACGCTAGTTTGTAAAAATCTATAATGTATAAATTTGTGAACTGAACGAACATTGTTTGATAATATACAAAGCGGTGGCAGCAGCGGTCTTATATTTGTTCGTATCTTTGTAGATGAAACGAATGCGTTTGTAAAATATACAAATATTTCTTTGTACAATGTACAAACGGTCATTTGTATTATTTACAAAGTCGTTGGTAGGCTGAAAAGAACAAACAGCTTTGTAGAATATAATAATTGTTTTGTACATAGTACGAAGCTTTTTTTGGGTGTTTGTTCGGACATGGCCGCCAAAACACTGATGACATTTACTTTACACAGTAAGCGATGATGGGAGTCAGGGTTGTTTTTTTCGGTACAATTGTACTTTTTTGGAACAATTTTACATTTTTTCTACTTCCCTACTACCAAAGCGTTCTCGGTACATTTTATTTAACTCAATAATTTTTTACTAAATACTGAATTTAGAGCATGAACTTGTGAGTAAAAAGAATTAAAAGAATTAACAAATTTATCTATATCTGATTGTTAGCACTCTGTAAAATATATAAAAATTGAATTTAAAGAGTCGATTTTCTCCAATATATATGAAATATCTCTAGTAGTTCTTTTAATTTCTCAATCATCAACAGAAGTATGCCAAATGTAGAAAAAGACTGAATATTGCAACCATTTCTTGTTTAACATTTTGTTGTACCATCATGATACAAAGAACTACAGATAAAGTATTGCACATGTCCGCCATCTTTGTTGTGACGTAGTTCGAGCTTGTCAAAGTGGCTAAATAAAAACGTAGTCACAATATATTTAAAGGGGATACTTTATTTATAGCGATGAAGAAATATCGACATTTTCTTATTGAAACTTGGTTTATTGAAATGAAATAAATCACATTATAAATGTATTTATAAATAAATTTAAGCAAATTTATTTTTCAGTACTATTATTTAAGGGTGTTTTCTCCCATTTGTTCACCTACAAAAAAAAAAATAGCTACGTTACTTGATGTGTTTGACAGCACTTTGATTGCTTCTTTGTTTTCATTTTCTTGTTCTTCACGTTTGTTGAAAAATTGTAAATTCATTTTATGGCCCGAATTAAAGTCGTTATTCTCATCAAAAGCATCTAAAACTTTAGTACTAATTTAAATTACATAAAATATTAAAATATTAATTGAAAATTATAATTTACGCGTACTATAAGTGCACAATATTAGAAATAGATTAAAATGAATGCAATATTTCTTAAATGCTTGCAATTGTGCTGCTTGCTGCTTGTGTTTACTTTTTGCTTTTTAAAATTTTCTTTTGTATGTATGCACCACGTATTACAGCTGACAAGCTCGAGTGACGTAGTACGCAGAAGATTTCATTTTTTGCGCGCGGAGTAAGCTATCTGTATATCTTTGTTTCATGTTGTACCATGGTACCATGGCGCTCAGCGCCCTAGTCAACTTTTAAATGTACTAAGAAATGAAAAAACTATTGAAGGCCAATAGCATTCGAAACATTAACCTTTAGCTACAAACGAGTAAATTTTCATATTGATTTGTGTATATGTATGTAAGATATTGACTTAATAGCGGGTGAAATTTGTTACCAGGTCAAATTCAATTATATTTATATGCACGAAAGAAGTGAAGAAGAAGATTAAAAAGAAGAAGGTGGAGCAATATCTGATGACGATGCAGGACCATCCACACATAGACCCCTAGCAAAAGTACCGCGGCACAAATCGATAATAATCTATATTTTTTTGTTATAATTTTTTCATTTGGTTTAGTTTTATTTTTTATTCAATTCTTTATTCAAGCAGATTTATTAAAAAAGCGAATACATTACAAAAATATTAGATCACACTGTATGCAAATAAATTGCAAATAAAATTTATGCAAATAAATTGAGAACATAAAAAATGTATAGCAGTGAGGGGACTGCCGACCGAAGCGATAACCTATGTATAAAATATTAGTATTCTCTGGAAACGTTGTCCTGCCACAGACCGCCTTACTGCTATATAATAATTTTCATGCTAATAGGGGGTTTCGGACAGTCCTACATGTAGGACGGATTTGACAGGTCGGACGGACATGCAGGATGTGCGAAAGCTCATACTGCAACCTACATATAGGATGAAAATCAAAAAGTTCTAAAAGTTCCGTTATGATCTTGTTCTTCTCTGTGCGTCCTTGTTTGTAAATTTACTTGGTAATTGTTGTTGGCGCAGTTAGCGGGACATTTTTTGTAGACGTTGTGAATTCTTATAGTGTAGCTACAGTCGGCATATGAAATAAGAATTATTTTTGTTAAGAGCTAATAGCAATTTAATAAATTTTTTTTATATTACTGAAACTATTTCTTTTAAGCAAAAATGTTACCATATCAAAATTACATATAATTAAAGTAATTAATTTAAATTATTTAATTATTGAATTAATTTAAAAAAATTAAAGCTTATTTATATCTATTTATATCATAACACTTACACAATACACATGTACATCATATCTTTATTGCGTTGTGTATTAAAAATAGAATATTCTAAAATTAAGAAATATCTGTAGAATATAAATTATATCTAATTCATATAAAAAATTAATGCTAAACAGTTTAGAATACAGAATGCTTAGGATAGGCAGACTTTAGTTATCCAATTACTACTGAAAATATTAATTTATTTTGCAGGTTTATTACGTAATTGTTACTATATAAATATACATAAATACTCTTTAAATTTCCTCCGACCATTTCCCTATGATTTCCGTATTCTATGGGTTACTCCATTAAAATTTGCCAAAGGAACCATACCTCTATCGTTAAAATCGAGTCCCCTACTTTTTGTTGGTAGATTTGTACCCAAATTGACGTTCGTATGAAAAATTACCTACACGTTCACATCCATAACTCAAAAACTATCAATCGAGTTTAATCGCCAGAAGCGTTAGAAAGGTGAGCTTATTTTGATCAATTTACAAAAAAAATCTCCAACATTGGTCCAACGGTTCAAAAGTTACATGCATTTTTGTTAAAATTTTGGACCATTTTTCCATTTTTTTCATGATTTGTCCAAGAATATTACTTTCATGGCAATTTTTTTGGCTCATTTCATTATTTAATTCAATTAAAAATTCAAAACAAAGAGTTTAAGCCCAAATTTATCGAATTCGGTTGATTAATTCATGCGGTATTGCTAAAACAAAATAACACATAAAACCAACTTTTTGATTTTTTTCCCTTTGTGTGCACCCTGTGAAAAAATATGCGAATAATGTAAAGAGTAAATCAGTCCAGTCGTAACGTAAGGTTCGTAAGCTTCGTAAGTCAAAAAAATTGAGCCAAAAAATGGCCATGAAAGTAATATTCTTGGACAAAATCATGAAAAAAATGGAAAAATGGTCCAAAGTTTGGACAAAAATGCCCGTAACTTTTGAACCGTTGGACCAATGTTGGAGGTTTTTTTTGTAAATTGATCAAAATGAGCTCACCTTTCCAACGCATATATATATATATACACTGCAATGGTCAGGGAGCCTGAAGGCTATATTGATGCTTAATGTTTCTGAGTAGACTCCTCCACCTACTTTGCCATCTAGTTTTGATCCATCCGTAAAGATCTCAATGACATTGTGAGGTGAACGGTTTTCTTGTTCCCACTCTTCTCGAGAGGGAATGGATACATCGAACTTCCTCTCAAAGAGTAGTTTTTGTGTGATGTAGTCAATGGACCTAGGTAAAGGAGGGAGAAATTTTCTGATACAAGAATGTCCTAGTGTACCTTCTTTCCACTGGGAGGTGGCTACTAGGCGAATGGCTGTATTAGCGGCCATCTGTTTAGCTAGGATATCAAGTGGTGTAAGATGGAGCATTGTGTCTAATGCGTCTGTCGGAGTGGTTCTTAGGGCTCCGCTAATGCACAGTTCAGCTGATCTTTGAACTTTACGGAGAAGGTTATGGTGAGTCTGTTTTTCGAGTGCATGCCACCAGACAATAGCACCATATAGCAATATTGGCCTTACAACTGCTGTATAAAGCCAGTGAGTAACACTTGGCTGTAAACCCCATTTGCTACCCACCGCCTTTTTGCAAGAGTATAGGGCAATGTTCGCTTTTTTGGCTCTTTCGAGCAGATTGGGCTTCCAGTTTAGTTTCCTATCTAGTATAAGGCCCAGGTATTTTGCTTGATCTGAGAAGATAAGACTTGTATTTCCCAGTTTTGGAGGGCTAATTTGAGGTACATTGTGTTTTCTTGTGAAAACTACTAACTCAGTCTTATTAGGATTAACGCTGAGCCCACAGCTGATAGTCCAGTTGACAAGAGTGTTTAGGCAGTTTTGCATAATGTCTCGGAGAGTAGATATATATTTTCCAGAGGTAACAATAGCAACGTCATCGGCATAAGCTATCACCCTGCACCCCTCTAGTTCTAGTTTGCCTAGCAGTTCATTCACTGCTAAATTCCAGAGTAGAGGCGAAAGAACCCCTCCCTGAGGGGTTCCTCTTGGTACAGATCTTAGCGTGGATGCCGCTCCAAATTTTGCACTTATAATCCTGCCAACTAGCATTTGGTTTATGAGTGCTATCAGCGCGGCATCCACCCCAAGCTCCGTCAGCGCACTGATGATGGCCCCTGCCTCGATGTTATTAAAGGCTCCTTCTATATCAATAAAAGCTATCATTGTATATTCCTTCAGATAGAGGGATTTTTCAATGATGGAGATTATGGAGTGGAGAGCTGTTTCCACTGATTTGCCTTTGGTGTAAGCATGTTGAGCTAGAGATAATGGCTTCTTATCTATCATGGATCTCAAGTGAATATCAATTAATCTCTCGAGGATTTTTAGAAGAAAAGATGAGAGACTAATTGGTCGAAGGTCTTTTGGGTTTACGTGTGAGCTTTTTCCTGCCTTAGGTATAAAGATAACCTTCACATTACGCCATCGCTGGGGAATGTGGCTCAGGTCAAGGCAGCTTTGGTAGATCAGCAAAAGCCGCTCCTTAATGATGTCATACGACTTTTGGATTTCAATGGGGGCTATACCATCTGGTCCTGGTGACTTAAATGGTTTGAAGCTACTGATTGCCCATTCGAGCTTTGTTTGCGAGAGTATTTCTAGAGATCTGTTTACAGGTGGTAACTGATATACCTGGATTGGATCGTTGTATATCTCTGAACATCCCGGAAAGTGGGTTTCTACTAAAACGTTCAGAGATTCTTCACTGCTTGTGGTCCAAGTACCATCTTCTTTTTTCATGAAGCTTGGATTGGAGGGAGCCTTAGCTAGAATTTTCCTGAGCCTTGACGCCTCAGAGGTCTGTGATATATTTTTACAGAAGGTCCTCCAGGACTGTCTTTGTGCTTTTCGTATTTCATTTTTATATTCCTTGAGGGCTATTTTATAATATGACCACGTATCTGTAGATCTTGTGGTCTTTGCCCTGTTGAAAAGTTTTCTGGTCTTTTTCCGGAGCTCTTCTAGTCCCTTATTCCACCAAGGAGGCTTTTGCTTCCCCCTCAATGTTTTTAGCGGACAAGCAGTATCTAGAGCTTTATTTAGCGATTTAGTGAGACTATTAACTAAGTTGTCTAAAGATTGTTTATTGGAAGGACGATTAGTTGGTCCAATTGAGAGATCTGTATTTAAGGAATTTATATAAAGATCCCAATTGGTTTGTTTAAGATTGCGAAATTCGCATGATCTCGAGTCAAAGTTATCAACATCAAAGAGGATATATCTATGGTCTGAGAAGGAGTGTTCATTAGAAACTCTCCAGTTTTTTACCCTATTAGATATATGGACAGAGGCAAGGGTAATATCCAGAACCTCCTGTCTATTACTTATAATGAAGGTGGGTTCATTACCTATATTGCATATATTAAGATTAGTTGTGAGGATGAAGTCAAATAGAAACTCACCCCGTTTGTTGGTGTCTGAGCTACCCCAGATCACATGATGAGCATTTGCATCGCACCCGATAATAAGGCTCTTTGCTTTTGATGCTGCTTTGGAGACTAAATTTTTAAGGTTGTCTTCTGGGAGGACTTCGTGGTCGTGCGCGAGGTAAGCTGAGACGAGCCACAAGCTGTTCTGGCCCATCTCGACGCTTATAGCCACGGTGTCTTTGTTACTGAAATTAGAGAGAGTAAATACACTCAGGTTTTTCTTAATTAAAATACACGCTCTTGGATTACCTTGTGATTTAGTATACACAAGCGTGTATGCTGGAGTCCTGAGTCCGCATACCAGGCCACAGACTACCCATGGCTCCTGGATCAGGACGATGTCATCTCCATCTTGGCTGAGACGGATTATCAGGCTGGCGGACGCAGCCTTGGAGTGGTGTAGGTTAATTTGAACTACCTTCAGCATTTGAGCTTCTAGTAGCTAAATCAACCTCCACCACAGTTGTGTCAGAGTCCTCGTCTGATTTAAGAAGGCTATCCTCCAATGAGGATAGCCGAAATGTGCGTGCCAGTTCCATCACGGAGCTTACGCCCTCCGGTTCTAGCACAGGGGGGCAGGTTTGAGAAGATGGTGCGTTTTTAATTACTTTGGAAGCCTGCTCTTCCTCCAATAACGCCTCATCTTTTTTGTAGACCCTCAGTTCTATGGATGAGAAACCATAGTCTACCACGAAACCTTTGGATGACAAGAGAGCCAGGGACTCCTGGTTGATAACAAATGTTACCGACCTAAAGTCCCCCTTCGGCTCATCAACCCGTGTCACCTTCCAGTTTGCTGTTGGTAGGCCATGATTTCCCAACCTTATTGTCTCAAGGATTATTTGAGGGTCAGAGTGTTCGGCTGGGACCCGGGAACGCGCCCTTGGTCTGTTTGGGATCAGATCCCTATCAATGACCGCGAGATTCGCGCCCGGCCATACCTCACCAATCCTTGAGATTGCGATCTTATATAGATCTAGAGACCTTTGGTCAGCACATGCGATCAGCTTCACATGGCCTTGATGCCATCCACTGTCGCGACACGAAGGGCCTCTGCCGGGAAACTCCTTCATAATCGGAATGAAGATAGTGGCCAGTTTTCCCACTACCTTCCTCCATTTTTCAGGCGAGATGCTGCCGTCTGGGTCGCTTCTGTCAATCACCGCAATGGTAATTTGTCCAGCCGCGATTTCGCTGAAGAGTTTTGGAGTGGTTTTGTTACCACAAATTTTCTTGGCGCCCGGCATAGGGACCTCCTCTAGAGATCGCTGACACTTAGTAGGCACCGGTTTGGGTTGTTGAGAAGCTTGTGGCTCCTCCAAGGTGCCTACCGCCCACTTCCAGGACTTCCACTGAGCCTCGGTACGCTGGTTCTCGGGAATTTTCGCAATGCGATCCCTTACCCTTAGCGCTGATTTCCGAGAATCACGGCCTGTCCTTTTGGTGGATGGCGTCTTTGTTGCCGGGCCCTTGTTGCTACTTCCACATGTGCCTGGTTTGGTAACCACTGCACTAGCGTCCGCAGCAGAAGCATTTAGAGACTGCGCGTCTGCAGGCTGTTGGCCATAAGGAGCGTTTAAAGACCGCGTGTCTGGTGTAGCTGTAGGCTCCACTTGGTTGGCATTTAAAGATTGCCCATCTGTCTGTTTTTTATTATTATTATTATTCATCTTGGTCGTGCGACCACCCCCTCCCCACCAAGATGAAGAGAGTTAAACCGACAGGCTCCGAGACCACTCCTCGAACGGGATCGGGTCTGCATTCAGGGAATGAAAGATCCCCGTGTGCAGCCCCGATCCAACCCGAGATTTGGCTCAGAGTCTGTCAGTAGAGTGATCAAAAAATAGAGAGGGGAAAAAGATGTCGACCGCGCCCTAACCCCAATGCCGCGGTAAGGCCACAGTTACACTCTGAGGCGGCCAGGTATCAGAGAGGCTCCGTTAAAGACTGGACTTTATTACATGGGCTTCCAGCCTAGCAAATCCTCAGCACGGTTCGCATTACACCTTGATTCAGCCCACACCCCTACCGATGGGGAGGATTCTTACCATGCCATACGAGACTATTGAAGAGTCAGAATACGGTAGGAAGAACCCCCCCCTCTGCTAACCGCCGTCTTATGATTAAGAACACTGTAGCGGTTATTACCAGCCGGCACCCACATGGAGGGTTAGGTAGAGGATTTTTGCCAGCCCACATACATTCATACATTCATATTTTATAATTGAGAACAAAATCTATTTACGAAAGTCCGCACATCTTTTTTTCAGAATTTGTATATGCTGTAGTGGAGAAAAAGTCTTGAAATTACATGTATTTTACGAATTTCGCTGAGGCAGACCTCCAAAAAATTCGTCCATACAAATTGACCCGCCCTAATATATATACATATATATATATATATATATATATGTATTGCCGACACGGTATCACTTTTACTAAAAACAAATAGTTTTACCAATATTATATATACTCTTAAATTCATATGTATAAACTGTTTCCTAAAATATTTCGATGTCATGTGCTGACTGCACAGCTACAAATAAGCATCTACAAAAAATTAAAGCTTACTGTACAACAATAACTACCAAGCAAATCTGCAACAACAATGCAAAGAGAATGACATGATCCCAGCGGTTGCGCAGCGTTAGAGGGGATGAACTGAATTGGCGGCGGAAAATATACAGCACTTTGCTTGCTATATTTTCTGTTTACCTGCTCTTATCTAAAATTAATCAGTTTTCATATGCCGACTGTAGCTACAAAAAAAGCCTAAAAAAATTCCAGATAACTGTACAACAACAATTACATGGCAAATCTACAACAACATCGCAGTGAGAATGGAAAGGTTCATAGCGGTTGCGCAACGTTAGAGGGATGAACGAATCGGCGTCAGAAAATAAACCGCATTTTGCTTGCTATGTTTTTTGTTTGCCTGGTAGCAAAATCTCAAGTGGTGGAATGTCAAAATTAGACAAAGTAGTGTTAGGGCGGAGAGCCGGTGACCGAAACTGTCAAAACGAAGTTGACATTTCATTCAAAATCTGCATCCAATGAGAATGCAATATGAAAGCAAATATTTGCCAAAATACCAAAATGGCTGAGTTTAACAGTTATTGTCGCAAAGAAAGAGAACACATTCAGCCCTAACACTACCTTGTCTAGTTGTACTATGAGTGGTGGCATCAAAAGGGACTTCACGGCCAGTCAAACAAAAACAAAATATCAAAAATTTTGAATTTATTTTATTTTAACCTACAGCAGCTCTACATATACATTGAAAAAAACAATATCATTAAATGTTTTGCAGCGGAGCAAAGGGAGGGAAAAAACGATGTGTCAGCAGAGGAACTTATTGATGGTTGCTTGCTACATTTGCTGAGCGCCTGGTAGTCAAGATCCAAGAGCGTCATTTAAAAACCTACTCGCTGTCTGTATTGATGACGAGAGTTACTCGCAAAATGACGATGATGTTGACGATGACGATGACGCAAACCAAAGATTTACCCTCTACCAAAATCGTTCAACGAGCCTAAAGAAGTTTTCACTTCAAAAAAATAACGAAAGAGTTTGAGTTTGTGTGTGCTTGTGTGTGGTCCAACGGTATATAAGTTAATAAAAACAAAAGATTTATTGTTAAATCTAGTGAAAAAATGCCTCAATATTCTGTAAAAATTTGTATCCATAGACTCAATAAACTAAACTTAACTACACCATTTCCAATTGTTATTCAGAAGTAGCCAATTGAAATTCAGAAAAAATCATTTGAAATTCAGAAATTCCATTTGAAATTCAGAAAAGATCAATTTAAATTCAGAAGTTCCATTATAATTTAAGAAAAGTTCAATTTAAATTCAGAAACTCCATTTAATATTCAGAAAAAATCATTTGAAATGCAGAAGAGATCAATTGAAATTCAGAAATTCCATTTGAAATTCGGAAAAGATCAGTTGAAATTGAGAAATTTCATTTGAAATTCAGAAAAAATCAATCGAAATTCAGAAATTTCATTTGAAATTCAGAAAAGATCAATTGAAATTCAGAAATTCCATTTAAAATTCAGAAAAAATCAAGTGAAATTCAGAAATTCTATTTGAAATTCAGAAAAAATCAATTGGAATTCAGAAAAGATCAATTAAAATTGACAAATTCTATTCAAAACTCAGAAAAAATCAATTGAAATTCAGAAATTACATTTGAAATTCCGAAAAGATCAATTCAAATTCAGAAATTCCATTTGGAATTTAGAAAAAATCATTTGAAATTCAGAAAACATCAATTGTTATTCAGAAAATATCAATTAAAATTCAGATGTGTAAATTTATACAAATGATTGATGTACAAGCATCTTAGAAGTGAAGCTTGTATGTTAGTTAAAGTGAAGACATATTACGCAAGGTAAATAGTAAAAGATCATATTACATAGTTTTGCTAGCTATCGCGTTAAATATAAAAAGCTTATTTTTTCGAGAAGCTTTTTATGCACATACAATTTTTAAGTAAATTACCATCTTTTCATTTTTAAACTACGTAAACCATCTCATTCTTTTACCATTTTCACTTTTCCATACGACTTGCATAGAAAAAATTTTACTGTGGTAATCGAGCCCTCTTTTGTAATAATAAATCTTTTTTTAATAAATAAATTTTTTATTTATATCGAAGTGAACGAAATACTTTAATTTTAAGATTTAAAATTATAAAACATAGAAATGAACAAATATCAAATAAACAAACAAAGTATTTAATGTCCAACAGGCATGTCCTCCAAGGCTAGTGCTTGCGGGTGGGAAGTCGAAGAATGCTGTATTGCACGGCTACAATCGCCGACAGTAATTGTAGCCCTGGCTTCGTCTATAGCCAGTTCCAAATATTGGAGTCGTTGTTCACCGAGATTTGGTGGTGAAACCTCTGGAACACCTAAATGTACTTTAACTGACATTTTGACTTTACTCCAAATCGTTTATATGGGGTTTAACTGAGGTGAATATGGTGCCAACCTTAGCAGTGTTGCTTCAGAGTCCAAAAAAATTTCTTCTATTTTTCGGTGACACGGAGCATTGTCGCATACAACAACTAACTCTGCCAAATGGTTTCCCATTTCCTCCCATCTGTCCAGCACACTTTTAACCCAGTCATTGGCATCATTTGCTCGAAAAGCACCTCTGCGTCGGTCCATTTTGACTATTCCATTTGTTCCAATCGCCCCTATTAGGTGAACGTTGGGCCCTCGGGATGTAGGTAGTACTTGGACCGCTCAACTGCCTATTCTTGACCAGCCTTGCTTACGACGACAAAATAAATTGAAATTTGTCTCATCAACGAAAATAGCTTGCTTCCCTTCTCGAAGATAAGCATTAAATTTTTGAACATATTCTGACCTTTGAAGCTTATTTTGGGTGCTATTCATAGTTTCAGGCTGGGTATGAAAGTATTTCACAGAGTACATCATGCCATGGAGGGAGTTCGCTATTGTAGAAAATGCCACAGCTTTTTCAAAATTGTTGAACATTATTTCCTTTATTTTTTTAATGTTATGTCCGGTTTTGCTTCCACCCATGACATTATTTCGTCTTTTTCCGAATTAGTAATCACGTTCGGCTTCTTTCCACCGCGTCATAGTGCAACTGCAACGTCCTTATTTTCAGCTACCCAGGTGTATGCGGTTTTATATGGTATACCTAATGAAGCTGCAAGCTCAGTCCAATCGGCTCCTTTATTTGCAGCCTCAACAATTCTTCTTCTGTCTTGAGAGCCATGTTTTTTTGTAGGATTTCCTTTGCACCATTTCCGTTTCTACTTTTTTAATATTCCAATTACAGGGTTGACTCTTGACTTGAAATTCAGACAAAGACTGTTTTAGGCAAAAAATAAAAAAAAAATATTTTATAGTTATTTAAGCTTAAGAGTAAGGGATAAGCTAATGAGAATCTTTCGTTAACGTAAATATAAAGCAGAGACACTGTTTAATTTAAATGGATATTTTTATGTTAGACCGTTTTAAGCCGGATATTCTTTGGTTGTTTAAAATAAAAGTACTTTATAATTTCTTTCTATTGAATTAAGAACAAGATATTAAATTTAATTTAAATTATCTTCAAAATGAACACTGTATTTTAAACGCTCATAAATGGTTTAATGCAAACAACCTGTAATCTTTAATAATAAAATATTCAAGATTATTGCTAAAATAATTTGCTTTACACCAGATAAAACATGTTTCAATAACAAACCAGTTATTTTGAGAGTTCCATCTTTTTTGTTTTCTTTTTAGCAAAAAAAAAAGAATAAACTCTAATCGCAATATAAAAATAAATCTGCTGGTATTGTTATTTAAATTGCTGAAATTAAATCAATTGCTAGAATTTATGAGTTAATTATATTTTACTACAGCATCGTTCTAAGTTTTATTTAAAAGTGTTTTTTTTAATTTCTAATAAATATTTTAAGTTAAGTTATCTGCTGTCCTTTTCAAAGTGCTTAAAAAAGTTACTGAACTGAATTTTTTTACCTGCTGTAAGTAAATAAGAAATGTGATTTTAAAATTTTTAACTAATTGACTTTTTAATTGTTATTCTTTGAAAAATATGCTAAATTCTTCTCGCTACCACTAATTCATGAATTAATTTTTGTCGTAAATAAGCAACTAATATTCTTGACTAATTAACTTGGCTGATTTTCAAGTTTGTTTCTTAAATCTATCGATTTTTTTCTCAATCAAAAAATTGACATGGCATTTTTATCGTATCAAGATTTCTGTAAAGTTTATTGCTGCTTAATGTCATTGACATATTTAAACGAACTTTTTTTCAATTATTCCAAAATAATAAAAGTTCGTTGATCATAAAAGTTTTATCATTTATCTATCAATATAAAATAGGAAAATGTATGCTAAATTTAATCAAAAGTGTTGTTATTGTTTCTTGGTGTGTTTCAAAAATGTTTTATAGCAAGTTATTGTGAAATATTACCCAAGGTTAATTTCTATTTATTTTAGGCTGAAATCCATATTCAGACTGGTAATACTTTTTTACCTGCTTATTTTTTTGTGTTGTTTCATTATCACAATATTTTGAAAGTTGTCTATCTTTAATTGTATCTACCTTTAGTTGCTTATCTTCAATTTAACCTCAAAAACTAGTTATTTTCAATGATTTGAGTAACTTGAAAAATCTACAAATTTGTTGCGAATTCCAAAATATTGTTGCATTAAAAGATATTTTCTTTACATTTCGTGTATTCATTTAACATTTTTAATTGATGTTTAAACATAAAACATTTTTAATTGATGTTAATTACTTCAAGATGTAATTTGTAATATATATAAGATCTTATATGAAAATGCTCATAATTTAAATATACACGTTATCCATTTTTAAACTTAAACAAAACATTCTAACTATACATAAAAGGCATTGTGCTTAGATTTGTAAAAAAAAGCTCGATAATAAGAAGCGAACAATTCAAATTTTATTGGTTTTTCATAATATAACGGAATACACATTTACTTTTGTAAGTATGTGCTTTAAAGTCGGTTTTAAACAGTCCTGCTTACATAATGTTAACCCAAAGCAGAAGTTTAACTATCAATCGAAAATTTAAAAAGTTTATAAAGGAACCCATCAGGCTATTGCATTTTGTAAAGCGCATATTAAGTAAAATGCTTTTGGATTTTTTCAATTCGATTTGAATGCTCTGCATAAAATGGATTCCAGATAATTGAACTAATCTCAAGAATACTTCTAATCAGAGATACATAAAGAGATTTAACAGTAAGGGGGATCCTTAAAACTTTGAGAATTTTGTTTTGTATAAAACCTAACATAGCATATGATTTTGAAATAACATACTGATAATGAATTTTGAAGTTAAAATTTGTATCAAAAATTACCCCCAAATCCTTAATATCTTGTTTGCGGGCTAGAGTGCAATTATTAATAGAGTAGTCAAAATTAGTTAGAGTATAACACTTCGTAAACGATACAACACATCATTTACTAACGTTCCAATTGAGATTATTACTCCTACACTAATTACCAAAAATATTTAAATCATTCTGTAATAAAATGCAGTCTGAGGTAACCGAGACTTTTAGAAAAAGTTTTACATCATCGGCAAATAACAAACATTTAGAATCTTGAAACAGGGCGGGCAGTTCAATTTATGAAAATTAAATATAATAAAGGACCACAATGTGTGCCTCGAGGAATATTAGACGACGAAAAAATTGCATCATTGGAAACTGTAGAATAAGTTTTTACCAGAAGTTTACGATTTGATAAAAAGCTATTAAAGAATGTTAGAATTGAAACAGAGAACCCATATTTTTTAATTTTTAACAATAATATCGAGTGATCAACTTTGTCGAAAGCTTTCGAAAAATCCATGTTCACCACATAAAGTTGGTAGCGGTACACCATAGCATCAACTATATTATTGGAGATCAATAGTAAATTAGTTGTGGTGAAACGCCCAGGCAAGAAATCATGTTGAATAGCACCATTGATTTGATCAAAAACATTATTTGTTAAAATATGATTAAAAATTTTGGCAAAATGAGTTGCTTAACAATGGCTCTATAGTTGCATACATCGCCACGGTCACCAGATTTGAATATAGGCACAATATGGCAGGTTTTCCAGCAATCTAAAAATATACCTGATTTAAGACACGAGCTAAATAGATGTGTTATTGGTTTCAGTATAGATAAAATACAGTGTCTAAAGTAAATTGATGGGAAACCATCGAGCTCATACTTATAAATTTGCTTAAGACAAGAAATCGCTTCAGAAACATCATTTTCGGACACTATAAAATTATCAATTGGGTCTGAATCAACTGTTTCAAAATTCAAAGAAATCAGTATCTAATCGATAATTGCACTTTTCATAAACTCCATGAAAAAACTTTGTCAATAGTTTACAAGAGTCCAATGCAGTATTAGATGAGAATTAGATGAGATTATCTTTAAATCTCATACTTGCTGGAAATCCATTAGTTTTACGCTTCGCATTTAAGTAAATCTAAAATGCCTTTGGATTAGTTTTTAATTGTATCTCAGAATTTAAAATATAAGAACTTTTGTAAAAAATCATATTCGTTTCTTATTTGAATAAAATGTAAGTAATCGAATTACTATTAATAGTTTGAACTTTTTCAATGCTTTATTTCTTACATTTTTTAAATTAGAAAGGCAAGCATAAGACCAAGGTAACTTATTTTTTGAAACGCCTTTTTTAAACGGTACATATAAGGAGATTGCAAGCAAAAACTTGTCACTAATCTATATTAGCTGCATTCCCGTGGCACCAGATCAGATTAAATTTTAGTAAAACAACGTTAGTTCAACTTTATATCAATTTGTCATCAGAGTCTTGAAACAGCTGTTCTAAGAACAATAACAAAAGAAAACAACTATACCAAAACGCCCATTGAGCGGTGAAACGTCAAAATAGGAAAATGAATAGTTATTTAGATTTGCCAACTATGTTCGTTTTGATAAAAAATGCTTGAAACTTGGCAACATTTTAAGATCAGAAATAAAACTAGAAATCGAGCTGGTTTTAATTTTTTTTTTTTGTTTTGTGAATAAAATAAAGCCGCATTCTAGATCAACGACCACGAGAATGCAGCTACTATTATATAAAAGGCTTCTCACGTATTTGCGACGCTAAACTTAAAAAAAACTGAACCGTTTTTATTAATTCTTTCACTAATGTTAAGCTGCATGCTTAACTTAAAATCTTGCATCCTTTATTTTTTTAAAACCACTCTTAAAAGTTATTAATATTTAAATTTATAAAGTGGCCAAAAAAACCAAACACAAATTATTGCTTCATTAAATTGTTAGAGATACAAGTAGCATAAAGCTTTATCTCTCTTTTCCTCTGCTATAGTCTTTCACCATGAAACAAAGATATACAGATAGCGTGTTGCACATGTCCGCCATCTTTGTTGTGACATAGTTCGAGCTTGTCAAAGTAGCTAAATTTAAACGTAGTCACAATATATTTAAAGGGGATAATTTATTTATAGGGATGAAGTAATATCGACATTTTCTTATTGAAACTTGGTTTATTGAAATTAAGTTAATAACATTATAAATATATTTATAAACAAATTTCAGCAAATATATTTTTCAGTACTATTATTGAAAAGAAATGCATATACAATTGGGATGTATTCTCGCATTTGTTCCCGTACAAAAAAATAGCTACGTTGCTTGATGTGTCTGATAGCACTTTGATTGCTTCCTTGTTTTCATTTTGTTATGTTATTCTCGTTTGTTTTTTCGTTTGGTGAAAAAAATTGTGAATTTTTTTTTTGGCCTAAATTTAAATCGTTGTTATTCTTATTGGAAGCATTAATAAGTTATCAACAAACATTTTTAGATATTCAATTTCAGTGCGGTGATTAATTCTAATTAGAAAATTATAAAACATTCAAAATGAGGTGTGCAGTATTTGGTTGCAATAATTTACACGTACTATAAGTGCACAATGTTAGAAATTAAACTAAATGAATGCAATATTTCTTAAATGCTTAAGTGTTTTTTTTTTTGCAAATTTTAATTTGCCCGGCCGCGATAAAGTAGAGAATGAATGTAAAACTTATTATAAAGTGTGTGCACATTAGTTGATAGGTATTGCTTCGAAAGTACTGCTGGATGTAGCGTCAGGAAAAATTCATTAGCAAAATCTTTTTACTAAAATTATTGGTACAATGTTTAACCCAAAACTGCTTATTTTTAAACATGATTTTAGAAAAGTATAACACTTTCAACAACTTGTTATTCGTGTTTAATAAAACAAAATGAAAATTGTTTTTTTTTATATAGATAGATTAATGACGAAAATAGATTAATGAGGGAAAATATTATCGCTATATCTATATCTATACTATTATATAAAAGGAGACTTACAAATTTTAAGGCCGACAGGCTCGGTAACCACCGAACCGATTATTTTTTGACAATTCTTTATATTTGTTCTTTAATTAAAATTTGGTAATTCTTGGATTATTCAATTTCTCTGATAATTTCCAGTGTCATAGCTTACTAAGTTTTTCGAAAAGTCTATTCTTTAATTATTACAAAACTCATTTACTTTATTTGATGCTGACATTCAATAAGCAGCACAAATCTTTTGATGGGAGTTTCCAGAATTCAGTTATAAGCCTAAATTATGTTTCGTAGCCTTTCCGGCTAACTTTTCCCGACTTGAGATTGTATGAGATTGTAAAAGCGTTGTGACACTGCACGGATGTTTGACAATCACGCGAGAACCACTAAACCGATTTGCTATTTCAACGAAATAGTGATAATCTATTAATATTTGGCCTAGATATCCTACTTTTTACGTCTACAATATGCTAAAAATTATTTTAGTCATTTTATTTGTATGGTTACTTTCGACAGCTAAACTAAAAATAGGCTTCCACGCCCCTTTAACAGCCCAAAAATCAATGAAAATTCTATATTTCAAAAAGTTTTGGTTGTATAATACTACGTTTAAATTGGGCCAAATTTGGAATCAGTGACAGTGACAAGTTTGAACAACTGGTTCTTTGTTTTTTTTAGCTGGTTGATATTAAAGGTGATGCACTTGTATTAAATGATGTTTTGTTTGAAGTTTTCCTTTGTTTTTAGTGTGTTTGGTGTTTTTTTATACATTCTCCATTGAATGCGTTCGAAATTGTTTGTAATAAGTTTTAAGAACGTATCTAATCTCATTCATTTGTTTTAAATGAGTTGAATTTCAACTGAGAATTTGTATGGGAAATGAAATGACTTCGTTTCGCATAATTGTGCTGAATCATTTAGCTGAATGGGCTGAAATGAATCATCTGACCCAATGTTAACATAGTATAAGATTACAATTTGAAAGTAGTTTGAGAAAGTACAAAGTAGAAAGTAGTTTGTAATATTTGTTATTTTTTTACAGAAATTATTTTTAAGCTGTTAATGTTAGAACATTGTTAAAAATATAATAACATTGTGAAAAAATAAAATTTTATACAAAAATACATACATAGAGTGGTAGCCTATGATTTTTAATGCTGTTTATTGAATTTTGTGTCAAAATTAAGTAATTTTTCATATAAATGATATATACTGTGAATGGGTTTGGAAAATGGAAATTAAAATAAAATACAACAAAAATAACTTTTTTTTGCCTATTTTTGAGCACAAATTGAATATTTGAATGATTTTGTGAAAACAATATATGTATAATAATGAATTCTTGAATAAACGGTCAATCTTTTCTCATTTCTGCAAATTCACGTAATTGACTTTTCAGACGAAGGAAATTTGATGAACATCGATTTAAAAATGGCAGAGAAGAAACTGAAATTTCAATCGGGTTTTTCTCATTCTAATTCTTTAGAAAATGTGTTATGTTGAGAAAATCTGTAATTTTCAAGATATCGCAATAATTTCGAAGTCATAATAACGGGAATTATTATATTCCAGCTTTAAAAGTGGAATTTATTGTCGACAAACCGAAAACTTGGATAGTGGCTGTTTGAATGACAGAAACACGCCAATAGAATTTTATAAAAACGCAGTCTTGTCCGCTGAAACAACGGAAGCTGACCAAAATTTAATTGAGAAATGTGCAACATTATTGCAAGCCTTGCTGTCAGAGTACAACATAAATGTTGAAAAATTACAAATATATGCACTGGATACTGCTAAGAAGCTTGAAAAAAATATTTTTGGTACTACCTTTCACATTCCCTCAATACATAAAACACTTCACGCTCCTCCTGACTTTATAAAACATGCACTGGTATTGATTGGTGACCTCTCTGAGGAAGCTGTTAAGTCCAGTAACAAAGATCTAAATAAGGTTGAACTCCAGCATATGTGTAGAATTTCGAGCGTTTTATCTAATACGGATTTGCTTAATTGAATTAATTAAGGTTCCGATCTTTTTTTACGGGACAGCAAAATTTACCATCCAAGCACCAGGCCATTTTATTGAAATCTTTATTGACTTGCTTGATTAAAATTTGTCCTTTATATAATTTTTTGTTATATTTTTAAAATTTTGTTATATTTTTATTATAATATTTATGAAATTTTTTTTAATTACATATATTTAATTTATTTCATTTCTTATTTTGTTAAACTCGTTCTTAATCAAAACATACATAAACTATATTGAAAAAACAAATTGCGTACATTTTTTTTTATTGTTTGCTTACACGAGTGGAAGGGTGGCTCGGGTGGCTTAAAGGAGTTCTACCACGCCCATTTTATCATATAGTAATTTTGACATTGTCTTACAGCGTTCACTAAAATTTAAAGTTTGTATCTCAACTGGAAGTGTTTTTGGCCGTTCTCTCCATACAAGTCCGACCACTGTGCAACAGTAGGACTTTGACATACTACTACTACTACACTGTAAAAAATAAATCTTGTTTTTAGGTGAAAAAACTGTCTTAAAATAAGCTGCAACTGCATTAAGACAGCTTTCGCTGAAATAACTTTTGTTTTTATTTACTGCAAAGCAGCATACAACACCGTTTTATTTAAAGGCAGTTAAATAGTATAAACAGCAATAGCTTCGCAAAATTCAATCAGCTTAATTGAATTTCAACAAATTAACAATTTAACCTTTTAAGTTAAATTAATTTGCGCCTTGCTGAAAATAAGAGTAAAACTGCATGATTTTCATAATCTTAATAGAAAGTCTACGGTTAAATTACTACTGATGACTTTAAGGATGTGTTTAAAATACCACTTACTTTTTACAGTGTACTGCGTATGGTGATAGTTTTTTTTCTTTCACTTTGGGGTGGTTTTGCGGATGCGTTGTTTTGAGTTCTGTTGGTTTTTGTCATTAGTATAGTTAATTTTGACACAAGTTTGTGTCTTAAGTCTTTCGTTTACAAATACAGTCAAATACAGCTGCTACGTTTGTTAGGCTTACATTTCACATATTTTATCGCCTAAATAAAATCTTTTACATGATCTCGAAACAATTGAATATTGTTATGATGTCAGAAGTGCAGTAGGTAAACTCTCCTTCATGTGCACATATGTAAAATGCAAGATTATCAGCTAATCGCTAGAAGCAACTAAAAAAATCTCCTTTAGACAAGACAGCAAAAGACCGGAGTTGTAAAAGATAAATAATCAGATAAAAAAAAAAGGTTTATGCGCATAATAATGAATAATATGTATTAAAGTTGGACAGAACTGCCGGAAAATAAAGCTATGGTAAAAAAAAAACACAGCAGTTTAAATGATTAAATAGGCTGACAAAAGTAAAAGTGAACCGAATATAGAAGAAAAAAAGCACAGCTGAGACAAACGCCCCATTGATACACATTTGCAGTGGGATCAAAGAGCCAACAATGAGCATGACGCTGTAAAAGCAACGGCAGCTATTCAAGCGCGAATACTTTGCAATGCTTGAAATCTGAAAAACAAGCGCAGAGGTAGAAGTTGCATATGTTGCCAGTGCTATTTGCTTGTTGCTACTGCTGCTGTAATGATTTAGTTCAGGTCGTTTGCCTCTTTCACTGCTTGTCACATATTGTCATAAGTCGGTTGCGATTTCGCGAAAGAACATCGAAAAAATGCTAGAAAAAATTCAGCATTTGACTATTATGGCAAATGTCTTCATAAGTCGGCAATGTTGATGCCGCTGCTGCACCACCATTCAGCGAAGCGCAACAATTTGCAGCAAGAAAGAATCCATGACAAAATGTTGCTCATAGATATAATTGTTTTAATAACAGTCGAATGGGCCCCACATGCAACACATTCAGCATCAGTGTCCAGCCTTAACAGGCCAACATAATACATTCTTTTTCGTTGTTGTTTTTGATGTTTTACTCACTCGTTTGTTCACCCAAATGAATTGCAAATGGATGCATTACAATTGTTAGCGTTGAGTTTTGTTGCAGTTGTTGCTTATTGTTAGCTGCCTGTTGCCAACGTTGTCAATTGGCAACAAGTGGCTGGTCACAAAAATTGTTGCACAATCATCATCAACGTCGTCAATTTTTTGTTACATTTTTTTTTTACTTTTTATTGGAGTCGCTTTTCGTATTTGAGTATTGTTCTTTTTTTTGTGGTTTCTAGTTAGTGTTGTCACCACTTCTACGTGGCTCACATTTCAAATACGTGTTTGATACACCTTTTGCACCATCGTTCTTTTTTATTGTTGCCAATTTTTAGCTATCTGTTCATGTCTTTCATTGTTGGTTTGATGATTACTCAATTAACAATGTATCGAATTATTTGTCTTAGCTTATGTTAAGAAATTAACAGATTTTGACATACATTGAAAAAAAACATTTTTTTTCAGTATTTATTATTATTTTTCGCATTATCTCTACAAACAATAAGTATTAAAACTGCACAGTACAAAATTTGAGGGTAAATTTGATCTTTTTTATAACATATGTGCAGTATAAACTCTTTTTATTCCAAATAATTTATAAATTTTATACCACTCAATATTATAGAAATAATAAAACAAATATACTTTAAAAATTTTATATGGATATCATGTGTAAATCAAAGTATATTTTGGTTCGAAGGTAAAAAATTCACCGAAATCGGGAAATTTAGAAATATGGTGGTTTCGATTGGTCTGACGAGAAAAATGGTCTGGAAAAATTTATAAGATTTGATGGTATGAATTTTAAAACATTCTTGGTTTGGATTTATATATACACCAAATAGTATAAAAATTATCCTCATATTTTTTACTGTGTGTGTATGTACAGTCCTAATAAATGCTATCCTTTTGACCTTTACATCCTGCATTGTTGAATTGCGCTTTTGAATACGATGTATTGTTGCTCTATGATTACTGTAATATTAACGTTCTTTCGATTGAATTACTAAACAACTTTTTTATGAGAAAACATCATCGGTTTATCAGTAGTGAATGATTTTTTCGTTATTTAACTTTTCAATCAAATATATTTCAGCTCAGTAGTGAAATTCCCAAACGTGTTAACGACGATTTCCAATATCGTTAGTTAGCGAAAACTGTAACTTTCTATGAACGTGACACGCTCAATGACCAAAAACAACAACGATTATTATCGTTAAATTTTTTTGAATTCCACTTCTGATCATGATTTAATTTTTTGTATGTTCAATGCCAATTTGCTGACAAGTTTAAAGTTACTCTAGCTTTTTAGGTCCCGAACGGAGTAATCTTATTTTTGAATAAACACATATGGTCATGAAAAGATGTAACTTATTCTTGATTATTAAATTTCATGTGTCGCTCTGAAAAATTAAAGGGAATTATTGTTTTAGAAGAGGCAGCACTCCTTTATTTTAAAACTGAAAGATCCCTTTTTCTATGCTGCGTTTTTAGTTTCACAGATCAATTAGTTTTTCCAAATTGAAAATATTCTCGGTCACATAAATATTAGCTTTAAGGTTTTCTCTGGCGTTGTACTGAATCTGTTAAAAAATGTTGGTTTTAAGATAAGTTGTGAAGTTGAAGTTCATTATAAAAACTAATACGAATATTACTAAAAGATGGTACGCGCACAATACTGCACAGCTGAAGAAAGCAGGCTAGCTCTCAACCTTCGAAAACAGAATAAATGGTAAGAACTTATAAATCACCAGGTTGGGCAAAAAAATTTTGTTGTTAATGCTCACAACACCAAAAATTGTTTATGCTCATGTCCCCACGTGGATAGTAATTTAAAAAATTAAAATATTTACATATTTCTTTTATAATTTGTATTTTTTTTTATTTTGCAGTATAATGCAGTGAACAATTCAAAATAAAATCAAAAATTGTTATTTCTTCATGAAATCAAGAAACTATATTTTCGAAACTGTTAGTCCTACAAAAACATTTTTAGGAGACATTGAAGGACACAAAGATCTTGAATTGATTTGCTTTGCGGTGTACTTTTTTCTTTTAATTTAATTTTTTTGGCCACTAAAAATTTCATTTACATTTTTCATGGTCAACACCACTTTTTTGGCGATTTGAAAATATTATCATACTGAGGCATTCATTCTTAACGCAGTTTTGAAATTTTTTGTTGGAGAATCTGTGTTTAATATTTTAAACTGCCTTCACAATTTTTACACAAGATGTTACATGCATTAATTTTTAATTAGAAATGGAATATTTAGTATACTTTTACCAAACTAGGTATGTATGTGAAATCAGTCACATTGAGAAACTTCTTCAACTCGTTGGAGGCGGATTGAGTATCGCTAGTAATACGCATCTCAGCTATTCTTAAGAAAGTTTGTTCGCGTTGTTTTTCAAATCGTCGCGTTCTCTTGCAGTTGTTTTTTTCAGCTATACATAATTATTTGTTTTCATCTGATGCATTTTTTGAAGTAAGTATAAATTCGAATTATTTTTTTAATAAAGATATAAATTAATATATAAATAAACCGTTTCTTATCTTCTACAAAATGGTTCCATGCTACACGGTTAGAAATCTTGGACTAAATTTTGGTCTCACTAAAATATTACTAAGTTTTTTTAAAACTTGCAGTTTAAAATTTAAAATTTGCAAATACTAACTCATAATCAAAACTCTTCTGTACTAGAATTTAAACCAAAATAAATATTACAGCATCCAATTTAGGTTTTTAGTTTAAATTTAAGCTTTTTGTTTTCAATTTCGTCCTTTTTGGTTTAAGTACAACTCTGTATTACTTTTTGTTTTTAATACAATTTATACTAAACTCTAGTTCATTTGGATACTAAATTTGGACAAAACACCGTAGAAAGTTAGCCTGGCAATGCTGCGACTCAATATTAGGCGACTCAGTTCATATGTTTGCTTATCGCGCCTGTTAAGCAAACTTTTTTCTGAAATGTGGTGGTTAGAGTAATGAGTTTAAAAACTGAATGTCGTGTGTTCGAGTTTTGCGGTGTTGGTTATTTTTGAAGTGAAAACTTCTTTAGGCGCGTTGAACGATTTTGGTAGAGGGTAAATCATTCGTTTGCATCATCGTATTTTTCCAAGGAATTCGTCATTCCGCCGCAAGCTCACAAAGAAATCACTTAGCAACTACTGAAATTAATGCATATAATCTGTTTGTTAGTATATAAATACTTAAGTTAGGTTGCAATAAGATGTTTGCAACCAAAACTTATTATTAATTCGGTTTATATTTATATATATATGCCTTTAAAGTTTGGCAATTTTTTCAGTTGTTGTATTTGTCAACATTTTTGAAAAATTTGCTTTTGCTCAAACAGCTGCTATTCATGGTGAGATTTTAAAATGGATAGATCTTCTTCTCTTTCTGCTGTTTTCTGCTGGAACTTCGTTTGCAAACAAGAAAAATAATGTATGGATTGAGTGTTTTAACATATTAGTCTTTAAGTTGTGATAAAGGAATATGTTGAACATTCAAATAATTACATGCATGCTCTTATTTTATTACATATCGTCAAACAAACTTTGACAATTTTCACACTTGTTGTATTTGTCAGTGGCTTTTTATTTTCACCACTGCCGCATTTTATATTCAGAGTTGTCAACTATGGCTGTGTGTCAATCAGTCGTGGTAGGATAGAAAATATCAAGTTGAATAAAATTTGTGTGTGTTGAAATAAATTTGTCTTTTTTGCTGTGTCAAATGGACGATGAAATTTTGACAATTACAAATTTTGACATTTCGGTCGTGTTTTAGCGCAAATATTTTATTTTATTTGCATTTTATCAATTTGCGACATATTTAATTCAAGAGCTTGTACTTGCAACTTGTAATATTGTAAACTTAAAAAACTGTTAAAAAATAAAAAAAAAATTAACGAAACGGCAGGCAAACAGAAAATATAGCATGCAAAGTTTTGTATATTTTACGCCGCCAATTCGGTTCATCCCCTCTAACGCTGCGCAAACGCTGTGATCTTGTAATTCTCTTTGCGTTGTTGTTTTAAATTTGCTAAGTAGTTATTGTTGTACAGTAAGCTTTAATATTTTGTGGATGTTTATTTGTAGCTACAGTCAGCATATGACATCGAACTAATTCAGAATACAGTTTATACATATGAATTAAAGAGTATATATAATATTGGTAAATCTATTGGTTTTTAATTTTTGATGTTATCGGCCTTTTAATATTTATTTTATAATTGATTTTTGTAGGCTGCGGCCAAAGCCTACAAAAATCAATCTATTTGCTTTTAGTAAAAGTGTTACCGTATCGGAAATATATATATATATATATATAATATTTACATATTTACATATATATAGTTCATATATATGAACAATTTAGCTCATTGAGGAAATTTAAAGAATATTTATGTATATTTATATAATAACAATTACGTATTAAACCTGCAAAATATTTAATATTTAATATTTTCAGTAGTAATTGAATAATTAAGGTCTGCTTATCCTAACCTTCTATTTTTAAAACTGTTTAGCTTAATTTCTTATATGGATTATATATAATTTATAAGCTATAGATATTTCTTAATTTTAGTATATTCTATTTGTAATACACAACGCAATATAGATATGGTGAACATGTATATTGTGTTAGTGTTCTGATATCATTTGATATAAATATGCTTTAATTTTTTATATTAATCAATAATGAAATAATTTAAATAAATTACTTTAATTATATGTATTCTTGATGTGGTAACACTTTTGCTTAAAAGAAATAATTTCAGTAATATATAAAAAATTTAATAAATTGTTATAAGCTTTTAACAAAAATAATTCTAATTTCATATGCCAACTGTAGCTACACGATTAGAATTCACAACACCTACAAAAAATTTCCAGCTAACTGCGCCAACAACAATTACCAAGGAAATCTACAAACAAGGACGCACAGAGAAGAACAAGATCAGAGCGGAACTTTTAAAACTTTTTGACTTCATCCTACATGTAGGACGGGCTGCAATATGAGCTTTCGCACATCCTACATGTCCGTCCGACCTGTCAAATCCATCCTACATGTAGCATAGTCCGAAACCCCCTATTAGCATGAAAATTCTTATATAGCAGTAAGGCGGTCCGTGGCAGGACAACGTCTTCCATTTATATTTTATGTATAGGTTTTCGCTTCGGCCGGCAGTCCTCTCACTGCTATACTTTTTTTTTAATATTTTAATCCAAGCTTGTACTAAAGCTGTATTAAAACCATTTTTTAGTATTTTGCAAATACTGGATTTGAAACCAGAGCTGGTATGTAGTACAGAAAAGTTTAAAGTTTAGTTCAATGTTTCTAACCGTGTGGCCAGGTCCTACGCTTTAACTTTTCCTTCTATATTTCTAATCAAAATAATTTTAAAAACACAAAATTTATGACAAAAAGTTGTAGTTGGTGGTGGTAGGAAAATTTGTGGAGAACAACGCGTAGTAACTTGATTTGACTGAGGTCAAGGCAAATACTTACTTGCTTCAGAATCAATGTCACATGTTTCTGCAGCTTTCTGCCACATTAAGAACATAACACACAAAAGTTTCGCTGTTACTCCCTTCTTTCATTTTGTGGTATCACGGACCAATTTGGTCTAAGTGGGCCGCTATAAATACCCGCCGTTACCTTTGCCTAACCTTAACTGAACCAAGCCCCGGAAAATATATTTTTAGAGCTATTAAATACAAGTTCGGCGTAATTGCAGCAGTCATCCATAATAAAAATGATATTGCGTAGAAAATATGTCACTGCAAAACGAAATCAATTATTTAAAACATTGAATAGACATATTTTTAAAGCGGCAAATGAAAAAAAAGAAAAGTATTCCGAAAACAAACAAAATAATGCTTTTGTTTAAAAATGTATCCAAATAAAATACTTCTGCAGATAAGAATTTTCGTTTGCAGATTTCAATAATTTTTTCAAATTGGCCTTGCTCAGAGATATGGTACCTGTTGCAAAAACATAATCTATACTATTATATAAAAGGGCACTCATGAAATTTGATCCAGATTAAGCTCGGTAACCGCTGAATTGTTTTTAATAATTCTTTTCAATTCAATTCCTATAATAAGTTTGAGCTTCATAGCTTACCAGGGTTTTCAAAAAATATATTCTTTAATTATTACAAAATCATTCATTTTATTTGATGCTTACATTCAACAAGCAGCACAATACAACCTGCAAACAAAGATTTTCTCACTCTGGCGAGAGAGCCTCTCTCAATACAACACGGCAGATGCTTTCAATTTTCTTTTGACCATAGCACATGATGTTTGTCTGCACGACGATCAAAATATTTTGTTGTTGCTTTTGCTCATATTACAGGGTGTTTTTTTTACGACGAATGGTATAATTGGATGCGTGTAATTGAAAGCAAAAAAAATATATTTTTTTCGTCGAACAAACAAACATGGTGTAATATGGGCATTTATAAATGTTTTTAGAGGAGTTGCCAGAGTTAAGTTAAACACAGAAAAATTTTGCATAGTAAAATCACTGTGATGCATAGTTGATTGCATTCTACATGATTTCATATTTCTTGGTGGCAGCAACATGAAAATCATTCTGATATTATGTTAAGACATTGTTGAATCATGTAAAAAAATACGCATGCACACCTCCAAGTGAAATTATAGTGGAAGTAGATACATACATCTATAAACTTCGACACAGATGAATGAAGTAATGTGATATGTGACTTATGTTGCAATAACAAAATATGTTATATCAAAAGGTTGTATTAACTTTAGAAGCTTAAATTGACTAAGATAGTTTAACGTACTTATCTAAGAAAGATGTACAGAAAGCTATTCCACCCATTAGACTTCGTGCATGTTATCGCGAAAATTATTTAGTAGGAGAAAAATTGAGGTATATTTTGTAATTACAAGTCGTATTTTATGTATTTTTCAATAAAAAAAGAACTAAATAAAACCAACTTCAAGTTCTTTTTATTTCAAAATGAGGCAAAGATTCAACTGGATTTCAAAATGATTTAACATGATTTCATAATGATTAAACATGACCATCCTAATGATTTTACATAATTTCATAATAATGGTATTCGGTAAAATTTGTTAAGTCCTGCTAAACTGCTAAATTGTTACAGTAAGCAGCTGTTGATGTGCACGCGTCTGCTAAGACATTTTACAATCAAGTGCTAAACTATAAGTCAAAATCAGCTGAAAGACCTCAATAGCTAAAAATATGTGGTTTTAATAACTCGTATAGCCAGTAATCATTAACCAAAAATGTATTTTAATTTTTATATAACAGTGCGTTAACACTTTTGATGCATTTGCTACTCAGAAACTTTGAAATGTTTTAAATCTCTACTAACCCCATCACGAAATGTTTACTTTTTTATTAATTAAGGGTAGTTTTTAGACTTTGAAGCCGCAAATCAAAAATAGTTGGGTACTTTTTAGAACTTATTCCTAAAACGATTCATCACTACATTCAATAACCTTGACATTTCCGACTGAACAAATGGTATCTGCTAAACAAAATCCTGGTGCTGAGCTTGTTAATTTGCTAACAAGCTGCTAAGTCTTTTCCCATAAAAAATTTTGACAGGAGTTAACAAATTTGTTAAGTTTAGCAAATTAGGAAGGCTTAACAAATGAAGTGAATACAATTAATGTTTAAACATGAAAATTTGTTTCGATTTCTACGTGAAAATCACACTTTAAATCTCTATGAAGCAAAAAAATAGGGGAAACATGTAAAATCATTATATTTCTAGTTGATTTTACAATAATTTTTTTCTGAGTGTAAGTATAAATTATGTTTTGCTGCCTAGCCAGCCAGCTTTTTCCCACTTGAGTCTATATATAAGAACTAGTATATAAAAGCGTTGTGATACTGTACTGATGTTTATCAACCACACAAGAACCACTGAACCGATTAATACGACATAGGTACCAAACGATTTTTTATTTAAATTTTATTATAATAAGATATGTTAGATTTGCAATGCCTACTTTTCACGCCCATTATTTGCAAAAAATGCTATATTTCAAAATTATTTGCAAAAAGTAATAGATTTTAGTCGTATAAGACTACAATTTGGTAATTTACTTTGTATGGTTACTTTCGCAATGGTTACATACTCCACGCGGATAAGCGTGGAGTAAAGCAAAATACGCAAGGTTTAAGCTAAATTGAGCTGAAATCTGGAATTTGATTTGTTTCGAGTACGAGATGGTTTGAGTGAAGAAGAGTTGCCACACTCCCATTACCACCCACAATCAAACAAATGGTATATTTCGAACGATTTTGGACGTTTGAGACTAAAATTTGATAATTTAGTTCAGTTACGGTTACTTTCGGCAACTCTACTAAAAATGGTGAATATAAATATAAAATTTTTTCCCGAACTGCATGAAAATTCGTATATATCAGCAAGGTGGTCGGTGGCAGGACAACGTCTGCCAAAAAATACAATAACCCAATATTTATGCTGTATATATCAGAAGGTCCTGATCGCCATGCATTGATGTTTCAAAAGGAAACGTCTGGCATGCGTTTTGTTTGAAGGTCAATTTACATACTTTCAATATATCCACAAAACTATTATAAACAAATTCATTAAGTCGGGACAACGTCTGTTGGGTCCACTATAAATAAAATGGTATGGAAAAAGATTAAAATATAGATTTATGTATATAACTTTGGAATAGTTTGAAATATTTGAAAATTTTTGCACAGGAATGATTTCTTAAGCTATATTTGAAAAAATTTTTACAGAAATTTGTTTTTAAGCTGTAGAACATTGTTTAAAATATAAAAACAACATTGTAATCAAATTCATTTTCATCAATATTACTATAGGGGGCGGGGGGGGGGGGGGTAGGTGACGCATGATTTTAATGATAGAAATTGTTTATATGTCAAAATTAAGAAATTTTTCCAGATAAGTTTTTCGAAGGTTTTTCATCAAACAGTATTGGACTTGAATTTAAACTTAGATTGCTTTTCTTTATTTATATTGTTATAATTATATATTTTTTATGTCGATTTCTATTCAATAGCTTTCTACAAGATTTCTATCTCTTCTACTTGATCTGTCTATTTTTCAACTTGCCTAAAACGTTCTCTCCTGTTCTTTATCCTTGTTTGGCTCTAGTCATTCGTCTAATGGTGATAGTGAAAACAAAAAAAATATGATTCAGATTTTGTCTAGGCAGCACAGGAGCCTTAATGTAGTGCATTTCAATGCACGCAGTTTAAATATGGCAAAACTTGACTACATAAGATATATCTTTGAAGACTCTTCGGTAGACATAGTATGCATTTCTGAAATGTAGCTATGTGATGACATAAATCAAGCAATCTGCAATATAAAAAATTTTAAGCTGTTTCGAAATGATCGATTTGACAAAAAGGGTGGAGGAGTTGCAGTTTACTGTAAAAATAATTTAAAATCTGAATTTGTAAGTAAGTCGACTGGTTCAGGTATTGAGTTCTTAAATATCTGTATATCTGATCAAAATACTAAAATGCTTCTGTCATGTGTCTATAACCCAAATAAATGTCACCCTGTTGATCCATTGTTTTCTATATTGTCCAACTGTTTTCTAGATTATGATTTAATGTTATTGTGTGGAGACTTCAATATCAATATTATCTCGAACGACCTTCCAAAACATACGTTATATGACAAAATATCGTCGTTAGGATTATCAATAGTGAATGAAAGTCTACCCACGCGATTTGCTGACAATACTAACCCAAGCCTTTTGGACTACTTTATTATTTCTGACTGTTCTGCTGTGTTGTTATTTGAGCAATTGTACTTCATTTCTGATCACGACTTAATTTTTTGTTCGTTAAATATCAACTTTTCTCGTAATGTTATGTTTAATACAATCTCATATCATGATTTTAAATCTATTGATTACACGTCTCTATTAAATGATATATCAATCACCCCCTTTAATAATTGCTGGCTTCATCCCAATATTACTGATAAACTTAGATCACTTATGGATCCAATAAAATATTTATTTGATAAACATGTCCCCCTGCGTTCGGTAAATATCAAGAATACATCTTGTCCTTGGTTTTCCCAAAATGTTTTAAATGCCTTAAAAAAAGGAACAAGCTTCGAACAATATGGAGAAAAAATCCCACCTCATCAGGGTTGCCAACACATACCTTTTCGCCTGGAGACTTCGGGCCTGAGGGCCGATCTCCGGGCTCCGGGCCTGGCACATTTTCTCCGGCTTTCGCTCTAATCTATATTTAAATCAAGTTTTTCTTACAAAAAAATTTGTTTAACTTATTTATTAGTGTTGATTAACCCTTTTTTTAGTGAATGTTTGAACCATTTGTCTTAATGAACGCTAACTTAACTTTGACGTTCTTTCTATTTCTTGAACTTCGTTTTTGAAGGAACGTCGTAACCAGTCGTAACTTTTCTTTTGGTAACTTGACGAACTCGTTTCTGTTTTTCTTTTTCTTTTGAGTTCTGCGGCCAAGGCTCATTTATAAGGTTCTGGCACTTGAGAGCGAACTCGGTCGAACTGTCAGAATGGATGAAAAGAAATGAAGAAAATGAATGCTTAGAACAAAGAAAAGCGCAATGACAGTTCGAGCAAAGGCGGGGAAAAGAGTGCATTTCTCTCAAGTGCCACAACCTTATAAATTAACCTTGTCTGCGGCTGAATTTTTAATTAATGTTTGCAGTTCAATTTATGTAAGTTCGGTCAATAATTTGTGTTTTGTGTATTAACTGATACAAAACTATTTTAGAGAACAGCATAATGGAATCTAGTTGCAAGAGGAAACATTACTTAACATCTTTTAACAACGATTGGCTCTCGATACCAAGCTACATAGTAGAGTTGGGTCGTTCCGGACCTGCTTAGTTCATGGAACTACAGTGAGTGTCACTTAAAATCGTACACATTAGAAAAAAAGATAACTTGTAACAGAAAATCTAGTTTAGGAGATAAAATATAAATAAAAATCAGTTTTGCTTTTATTTTATTTATAAGCTTACAATTTTAATGCAAAAACAATATATATAAAAAATTAAATTAAAAAAAAACACATTTCATGCACATAACTTAAAAATTCATCATTCACTTAAAATCGTACAGTATGTTGTAATGGCAAAAAATGGTTAAAAAAATAACAAAATTTAATAATTTAGTATTTAGTTGGGCCACCTTTTTTGTCAGCAAGATCTTTCAGTCTTTTTGGCATGGAATTGACTAAGTTTTTGCATGTTTCGCCACTTATATTGCCCCATTCTTCTTCTTGAGGTCAAATTTATTAGAAATTTTATGTGCTCGTATTTGATCTTCAAGATGATGCCAAAGATGTTCGATGACATTCATGTCCGGTGATTGGGGCGGCGTTTTAATGACTTTTGGACAGTTATAGAGTGTCCACGTTCTTGCATTCAATGAGCTATGCTTAGGATCGTTGTCGGCATACAGCTTAAATGTTCTTCGGATTCCCATTTTTTCTGCACTTGGAATCAAATTTTCTCTGAGCATGTTAATGTAGCTATACTGGTTCATAATTCCGTCGATGAAAACCAAATTACCGACTCCGTGTGCTGACATGCAGCCCCAGACCATCACGGACCCACCTCCATGCTTCACAGTCGGGCGTAAATTACACACATCCATCTCCTTATTTGGTTTTCTCCACACTGTTTGTTTGCCATCTGATGCAAAAATGTTATATTTTGACTCATCTGTGAAAATAACATCATTCCAGAAGTCCAGCGGTTTAGATTGGTACATTCGAGCAAATTCCAGTCGTTTGGATCTATTTCGCTTATTGATGTATGGCTTGTTGCGTGCAATTCTGCCATGGAAATCATTTTTTCGAAGTTCTCTTCTGATCGTGGAATCACTTACGTCTTTTTGCAAATATATTTTCAGGTCATTGTTGATTTTTGGTGCCGATATTCGAGGGTTTGCTTTCACTTTTCTTATTATCCACCTTTCGTCGCTGGCAGTTAGCTTCTTATCGGACCGAGTTTTGGTTTTATTTAATATGCGATTATTTTCCTTGTGCCTTTTTATGATATACTGAATGGTGCTGCGACTCCTGTTAAGTATTTCTGAAATTTCTGCGTAACTTTTTCCTTTTTTGTAGTGATAAATCACCAATTCACGCTCTTCGATGGATGTTTGCTTCATGTTTTAAGTCGTCACAAGAAAATTTCGTAAAAGCCTTTAGAATTCTTGAAAAACAATATAAACAACGATATCTATCACACGAAATGACAAAAATCAAACTTTTTGCCGAAATGGAAAAAACTGATCAGCTGTACGATTTTAAGTGATGCCACTCTTTCGCGCGTATCAGGTTGCTGCCACACTTTACGAAAAGCATAAAATGATTTTCGCCTTTTTTTAAACATATTAACAAAATATATTGCATAAATATATTTTTCCATTAAATTTTGCATAGAAACTTTTTTTGTTCAGGAATAATTATTTAAATTGTCAGCCAGCACTTACTGTACGATTTAAAGTGACACTCACTGTATGTTCACCAGTGTTCGGACTTTACTGCAATTGCAGTAGATTTACTGCGCTTTTTAGCGACACTTAATGTTCTACTGCGTCACTGCGGTTTTTTCAAATCTACTGCGATTTATTTGCAACAAACACTTCTATGGGTATTTTTGGAAATTGTAAGCATTGATGTTGATTAAAAATGCAGAGTTTCAGGGGTCCATAACATCTGTATACTGTGGACTTAGCGTTCAAACAGAAGAAAGTAAGTTGTTAGATGAAGCTGTCATTGCGACAAAATAAAATATTTTTTAGTTTTACATAAGGTTTTTCGACCGAATTAAGAACTGATTTGTTTTTAACGACCGTGATTGAATTTTTATAAAGCAAATATGTTTAGAATCAGTAAAAAATATGTTTCTGCAACATGCAAATATATAAGGTAAGTTACCAAAATAAGGCCAACCTTACGGTTTTTACCAGACAGAAGAGAAACGGGTTTTTTTAAACTTATTTTTGCAATTTTGTATTTTTGTTTATTCAATTCTTTTTTCAAAAACATGAAAATAAAGCATGAAAAAGTAAAAAATATATCCAGCTCAGAAGGTTTTAAAAAGGTCTGATTTTTGCCATATTAGGATCACCATGTTTAAATAAGGCCCAATATAATTTCAATATAATTTCATTAATCAAGTTTTTCTCGGAATACACCACAGTTAGATTTGATCAATTAACCTTTTTGTTTTCATTAAAATACCTCTCTTGATCTTTAATTCAAAGCTGGACATAGGCAATAGCTAATTCGTAGAATAACGGACTTTTACTGCGAGCAAAATATTACATCAACCACGTTGTTGACGCTACCGCTGACTTCGTTCGACTATCACTCGCTTCACAGAAGCGCAATCGAAGTATTTTTTTTTGCATCGTGATGCAGATATGAACATGTTTAAACGTGAAAAAAATCATTTTGCAGGGAATGCAATAAATGTGCGTATTAGAAATCGGGCCTTATTATGGCTTGGGCCTTATTTGGCGAAGAGACCTTATAGTATAAAGTTATACTTACACAGAGGTAAAACCTATGGACTCACTACATAAATTTATGTACTCATGACAAGTTTCTGCACACATAAATTTGGTGATTTTCTTGTACTGAGTACATATTGAAATATGTATTGACTACATAAATATTTATAAAAGTACTGCATGTAGTCAATAAAGTGTTCTATGTACTCATCACAAAATTATGTGTCGTGAATGAATAGATAGATGTTCATGGTAGGTACATTCACACTATGCTCATTAAAAAGTTATTGGTAATAATTTTATTGTATTGTATAAATATTGTTAATAATATGCATATGAACATGCAACAGTTCTAATGTATGTAGTACATAGATTATTTACCAATTACATAAAATATTAAATGACAGTATGTAGTGAGTACTTATATAATGAACCTATTACGTAAATATTAACTTTTTGTAATGAGTACATAGATTATTGACCCATAACGTAAAATAATAAATAATTGTATGCAACGAGTACAGTTCCGATGTACGTAGTATAAAGATTATTGACTCATTACATTAAATAAAAAATTTGTGTATGCAATGAGTAGAATTTCGATGTACCTAGTACATAGATTACTGACCCATTACAAAAATTTATGTACAGCATATTTGTGAAGTCACACATGACTTCATTTTACTAAGTGAATAAATTGATATATAACCAGTATACAGTATATAGATGTCTCTGTACTGTCTACATAACTTTTTCCCTTAGTGTATATTTGTATGTATATCGTCGTTGGGCGTGCAAGAACGCGTACCCGCCACTTGCACATAAGCACATAAGGTAAAAGTAAAACTTTACATGAGTGCAGATTTTATTTTAAGCTATTGAATGGATTTTCTGAACTAACTGAACTGAACTAAAAATTTATTGACACAAGATATTTGCTTTGTTTTCAAGTAAGCATTTAACGAAAAATCAAAATGAGTAAATAAATCATGAATGATCAAAATGAAAGGTATTTTGGCCTTTTTGCAATATACGCTGTATTGCAAGTGATGGATACGCGGTATTGCAAGCGCAACGACGATATTATGTTATTAGTAGTAAATGTACGTACATGATTGTAAATAAAAACAAAAACAAAAAAACTACTGCGAAAAAATTCGTTTTACTGCGTTTTTTTGTTAAATTTACTGCGGTTTACGAATTTTCAAGTCCGAACCCTGATGTTCACTCTCGGACATAGTTACAATCATTCCATCTGTTCGATTTAAGCATGTCCAAACAGCTCCGATTGCAATAACATTTTTTTAATTGAGCTACATCTCATTCGCACTTACATAACTTAATCGAATTGTTTGAGCGACGACATAAGCTGACATCTCATTCGCACTTACATAACTTAATCGAATTGTTTGAGCGACGATAAGTAAGCCAATTATGCATGTAAAAGAGAGTGAAAGAAATAATAGATAAAATAAAAAATGATATATCGTCATTTCAGTTGTGTGCATTGTTCAGCATTGCTGTTTATTTTTGCTTTTAACCTATGAAACAAAACAATCACGAAATGACATTGAACATGCTTTTGTTACTTTCTATATTATAAATAGAACTGCTGGAACTATATAGTTCCACGAACATGCTTAAAGCTGATGAACTATAAGATGCAACTGAGTTTCGAGCTCATGAGGAACTGTTTGCAAATTATTTTTGCTCGCTTTTCAGCAACTTTATAAATTTAATTTGTGAACTTTATTTACTAAATGAAATTATTTACTAAATGATAGAAGTTCCTTTTTTTTATATAAACTAAAGAAAGGTTTTTCTTTAAGTTAAAAATATTGAAATAAAAAGCAAAAAATTCTGTTCAATTGATTTAAGACTAGTCAGAGTGATGTGTTGAAAATCTACATGGACCTTTACACATATTCTCAGCAGTTCAACAAGCACTTCATTCAAATGCTTCAAATAGTTCTGCAGTTCAAATAAACAAAGGAACTAGATAGTTCCGCGGACATGCTTCAAATTCCCTTTGTAGTTCAACAAGCAGACAGTCCCAATAGTCTACACAGTTCAAATAAGCAAAGGAACTAGATAGTTCTGCGGACATGTTTCCGTGAACTAGTTCCTTTCTTCAAAATAATCGTTCCATGTCTTTTCCGTCTCTGGAAAGCACAAGCACAAGCCTACTACAAAGATTGGTTGCTGATAAAAAAAAAACGAGTTCACGGGAAAATGCAAGTTGTGTTGTGTCACATTTGTTGTAAACATGATTGTTAAACATGACTATGTATGAAAAAACCAAAGAAAAAATTAATTTTTTAATTAACAGCAAGCAGACCATAAAAAAATTATTAAATAAAAAAAGCTCCGGCCTAGGCTTTTCAAAAGTTGGCAACCCTGCACCTCATCCAACTGGAATATCTATAGAACTGCTAGAAATGAGTCCGTTCTTATTACTAGACAAGCCAAATCACGTTATTACTGGGCAAAACTAAAACTATCGCTCCCAACCAAAACACTTTGGGAAAACATTAAAAAACTTGGAGTATGCAATAAAGATACCAATAAATGCAATATAAATCCTGAAACTCTCAAAATTTTTTTTGTTGGTGCTGTTGATAACTCAAGTAGTACTATACCCCCCTATTGTTATATGACTACGCAACAATCTTTTAAGTTCTTACCAGTAAATGAATTTGATGTTGGCAAGTGTGTAATGCAAGTTAAATCAAATGCTACAGGTGAGGATGGTGTTCCCATAAAGTTCATAAAAGTCATACTCCCTCATATAATTAGCTCTATTACACATATAATTAATTCATGTTTTATGTCGTTATCATTTCCAAACTTGTGGAAAACTGCAATTGTTCTACCTGTTGCAAAAAAACATAACCCTTCTGGTCCGAATGACTTTAGGCCAATAAGCATTTTACCACCACTGTCAAAAGTATGTGAGAAGCTCATGGCTCAGCAAATCAATAAACACTTACTTGAAAAAAACTATTATCCCCTTTGCAATCTGGTTTTCGAGCTGGGCATGGGTGTTCTTCTGCAGTTATAAAAGTTCTGGATGACATACGACCAGAATATGACGCCGGGTCTATGACTTTGCACTGCCTTCTCGAATTCTGAAAGGTTTTTGATAAAGTTAATCATCAATACTTGTGTCATAAGCTTAAGACTTTGTTTGGGTTTTGTGATAGTGCCGTCAATCTGATGTCTAATTATTTGCTAAATAGGACTCAAAAAGTCAATGTTGGTCAATTGTCTTCTCAGTATAAACTAGTCTTAAGTTGTGTTCCACAAGGATCCACACTAGGTCCTCTTTTGTTTTCATTGTTTATAAATGATATTTTCTGTGTGTGCAAACATGCATCTGTTCATGCTTATGCAGATGATGTACAGCTGTATTTGTCACGTCAAACTTCGCTTCTTGAAGATCTTTGCTGTAGATTGAATGAAGATCTTAGCAGTATCAATAATTGGGCCAGTAGCAATGGTCTTCAACTAAATGCATTAAAGTCGTATGTTCTTCCTATTTTTAAGAATAAAAATTGTTTAAATGATGTCCCGGATTTGTTTATTGGAACAAATAAGCTTACTGTTGTGTCAAAAATAGTAAATCTTGGTTTCCATATTAATTCGTCTCTATCATGTGTTGATCATGTAAACAGTGTAGTCAAAAAAGTTTATTATGTCCTTCGTAATTTGAGAATGTCAGCTTATGTAACTCCTGTTGATATAAAACGAAAGTTGGTGATCCAACTGATCTTACCAGTTATAATGTATGCTGAAATAGTATACAGTAAACTCGACTCATCCTCCCAATTAAAAGTTCAAATTGCTTTTAACTATGCCACACGCTATGTGGCATTCTTGCACTGCATTCTTGAATGCAAGAAGCTGTATATATTTGCATAAACTTATTCACGAGAAAACACCGCTTTATCTTTATTCAAAACTTCAGTTCTGTCTGTCTAGAAGAAGTCATATTTTAATTGTACCTAGGCATAATTCGCTGAGCTCATCTCATTTGTTTTTCGTTAACGCCATTAGAATATGGAATAAGAAGCATAAGAGAAATTACTAGGAGAGGAATTTTTGGGCAATCTATTTTATCTTTTTTTTCTACTCAAACAACTTAAATTTTTAATTTATTCTCTCTTCTCCCTACTATATCTTGTAAATCTATAATTCTTTACATTTTTGTTTTTTCATTTACTACTCAACCACCACTGTACTAATAGAAAACTTTTTATTCTTTTTAAACAATTTTTTGGCTTACATTTTAAGTTACCTTTTCCTTAAATTAATTAATTTAAACAAAATTAAATTCAATCCAAATATTCTCAATGAAGCCTAGTTGTTATTCAATTTTATATTATTTTGAACTATAAGAGAACATAGTTCTAACTGTACTAATGTATAGCTTTAATAATAAAAAAAAAATAAATAAGTGATATGTCAAATGAAAAAGTAGGGAAAATTTAAATATAAAAACAATTACAACAAAAACAACTTTTCGCCTATATTTTGAGTACAAATTGGATATTTTATAGGTTTTTTGAAAACAATATAAAAAATTGAATTGGTGAGGTAACGGTAAATCTTTTCTCATTTTCCCAATTCACTTCATAGAACTTTCAGAAAAGGAAATTTGATGAAAATCGATTTGAAATTAGCGGATATGTTTGCTTGCTAAGCCGAAACTTGAAATTTCAATTTTTTTTTTGTCATTTTGAGGCTGAAGAAAAAATGCGTTTTACTGAGAATATCTATAGTTTTTGATATATTGCAACAATTTGGATGTCATAGTAATGAGTATTCTTAAACATCCCAGCAGCGGATTTGCCAGTGGCTACCATAGAACTAATACAGAATAAATTACCAGGTAAGGAAGCATTACTTTTTTCAAAATGTAATGCGTCTGCATATAGCAGAAGTAATTAACTCATACCTCATTACCTGTAATGTAGCATACAAGGAAAAGTAATGCAGTGATTTTTATAACTTAATACAAGTAGATTGTTACTCCATAACTTCTAGGTAATGCTGAAGGGAGGCGATCACTTACCTCCTGTCTCATTCAATGTTAAATGTAAGGCCTTTTATGCATAGTAAGGTAATATAGTCGGAAGTAGTGGTCATTACAAGGTAATTGATGCTTCATATATTCGTAATATATTCCATCCGCTACTGGGATACTTCTTTACGTGCAAAATATTTTCGCAAAAGCTTTCGTTTATCGTTATTTTTATAAATCAACGACCTTTCATACAAAAATGTGTTGTACTGAGAAAATCTATAGTTTTCGAGATATCGCCACAATTTTAAAAAGATTTTAACAAAACTTTTGTAGAACCCTGTTATGCAGGACTTTTTAAAAGTCAAAATACAAAAAAGCCAACCAAGTTTACGTCATCATAACATATACTGTTTAAAAAAGGCAATTCAAATTAAATAAAGTAATTTCTGCACTCTTGAATAGTAACTTTCTCAATCAAAAATAGTTAATTATATGTAGTTAATTAGTTTCACTATTTTTTCAATTATATAACTCAATAAATATTTTTTTACTTGGATCGTTAAAGATATCATTTACTTCGTTACTTAATATCTAAATTTTTATAAGAATTTCAACTATGGTGTTGATTACAATTCCAAGGTTATTTTCTTTCAACTTTGCTCAGTATCAAAATGAAACTCCGCCTAAGTTAAGAAAAAGGAAATGAGGAAATGATGAGTGCGAATTTTCCTAGGTAAGGTATTCAATGACATAAACAACTTTGTGCTTATGCACAACAATTTAACATCTAAAGTTATTAGATAGTTCGTTGTTATGATAGCTAGTATGAATTTCATATGAATGATATTTTTTATTTTAGACTAAAAAAACCTCACAAATGCGAAAGCATTGTGTTGATTTAAACGATGGTTGATAGATACTTGTTGGAGGATAGAAAACTGAAGTAGTGACACTAAAGATTTCTCTTTAATTTACACAACTCGATATTGTATGGGAGCACACCCGCAGGTAAGCTATTCGACACTTTAATTGTATGGCTAGTGTGACCATCTATCTCACTTTTGCAGCATTCAGGGACAATCGGCCAAAAATTTGGGGACATTGAGTCAAACTCACGGACATTTTTCGATAAAAACGGGGACAATTTAGAGATAGAATTATTGAATAAAAAAATCAAAATTTTACGTAAAAAATAGTATTTTACTTTTTTCTCTCTCAAAGACGTTGTTTTCACCGCTTCGTGTAGTGCCACCAAAGTTGACTTTAACATTAGGTCTGTTCCAGTACTTGAACATTCGTACAAATTCATGCAATTTTCTGCTATTTCCTGCTTATTCCTGTTCCTGTACCCAAAAAAATTCGAAAAAGAGAGCGAAAATAAGTAATCTAGTCCTTGTTAAATGTTGCTATTCTCTTCTACACAAATTTGGCGAAGCAAAAATTCGCAGCAATTCGCAAGATGCCATGTTTTGACGGCTGATGTCCAATTAGAGTAGCAGCCATTAAAAAACACAAAGAACAGCAGAGAAGCCAATTTATTCTTTTCATTCGACATTTATAGAATTTTCACAAAAGAAATAAACATATGCTTTTGACTTTTCCTCAAAACTTGCAACTTTTTGCTAAAAAACCAGTTCCCGTACTTTTTGCAATTTTTCACGCAAAGAGAGCATTTTCTACTGACTCTATCAAATTTTATAACTTGCTAATTTCTGCTACAAAAGTACGCGAACAGATCTATTATCAGCACCAAATCCAGCAATATTTTGTTTCAAATCAAATGTGGTTGCTGCAGTGGCATAAAATACCGATCAAGCACAGGAAACATTTTCACATTTCCATGATTGGATGCATCGGTCAAAAGACTTACAAAATGGCTGCATTTTAGATTATTTTGCACTTGCTTAAGGTACTATTACAGTGTGCTGCTATAAAAAACACCTTTTTTAATTTTTTTATCTAGTATTATTAATTTTAAGATTCAAATATTTTACATAATAAAGAATAATTCATGAGGAAATAAAAAAAAATTTGTTTGTCTTTATATTTGTTGTTAATTTTCTACAGGGCGTTGAAGTTAGCGTGTTTAAAAAATTGTTGCAGTTGGCTTCTCATCTTCAGCATTTACAAAGCGTCTGAAAGTAAAAAATCAAAGTGCATTCTTAAGTTAAGGGTGTTAGTTGAGCACTTAACCTACGCAAATAAAAAAAAAAAAATAAAATAAAATGCATGCGTTGAAAAGAAAATGTACAAAAAAAAATAATATAAAAGTTTTTTGGCTTTTTATAGGTTTAGTTCTTAACAGAGTCTATAAGGATTACAATGAATCAAGATTCATCGAAATCGATCAACTCCAGACATCTTAGAAGCTGATTCGAAAAACCTTGTTTCGAGAAAAACGCGATTAAAGATTTGAAGGTTCTTGAATATCACACGACATACGAATATTATACATGTTATAACTTTTTTCTAAAATTTTGTATACGTATTCTTAAGACCTTAAAGAACTTTAAGAGAAGAAATTATTTTTTTAATGCGGAAGACTTTTGCTGCGCAATCGGCTGAAAAAACTGTGATTTTCGGATATAACGTGATATGCCCAGACTCCTTGGGCTATATAGCACACAGTTAAAAATCTTGGAATTTGGCTTTGGTTTCAAATCTAGTATTTGAAAAACACAAAAAAAGTGTTTTAATACAGCTTTGGTTTAAGATTTAGTGCATGCTTGGATTGAAATAAAAAACACAGTATGATTCGAACCAGGGACCAGTGTTGCCATGAAAAAAAAATTTACAGCGTAACTTTTGCACTCTGCTCGTCGGATTTCTCGTCGGATTTGTGAAACTCTGAAAACAAGAACTAAGATATTTTCAGTCGCATTTTACAACAAAGAAGACAAATAAAATATTGCATTTTATTAGACGTATGACGTATATTAAGGTTTATTTATTTAAGTAAATCACATTTTTTTCAAAAGTCAATTCAATAATATTATAAAAATAGAAAATATATTATAATAAATTAGATTATGAAAATATTTTTGAACACACAATCCAAGAGTAAAAATCAAATTAAAAATGCATTTGCAACACAGTTTGGTTTAATGTAGATCTCTTAAATCGGTAAAAATGAAATGCATAGAGCTATAATACATAATTTTTCAATTTTAACTCTATAAATTTAAAGCTTTTGCTTCACGTAAATTAACGAAATAATTTTGTTTTTTTAAGCCAGCAAAAATACAAAAAAATTAGATTTTAGTGAAAAAAATATGTGTACAAAAATATAATTTTTTCGAAGTCATATATACATTGCTTCATTAAATTTGTTTATCAATTCTTTATCGATTTCAAGACTAAAACAGTTAAAAAATTTCATACGCAGATAATCTTTTGTATGGAGAGTCCCTTCAATTGTATCTAACTCTAATCTATTGCGAACTTTAGTTTTGTTAATATTTATTTGACTAAAAGTTCCGCTCAACGTTAGCTGAGGAATTCGGTAAGCTCAACAATTCAAAAATAAATTTTTTCATTATTGGAAATGCAGAAGTACCATCGCATCTTTTTATTTTAAAGTTGCAATCAATTTTATTATACTTTTTTTTTATATATATGTATATAAAAATATATGCAAAATCGGACGCCGGATCTACTTTTTCTGAAATCGTAACATTTTGAAGAATTTGGTCAAATATCGGAACGTCGGATTCAAGTATTAAAATCGTAACATATCCGATATATCGGACCATATGGCAACGCAGCCAGGGACATTCAGTTTGTAAGCTCACTACGTTAACCACTGGGCTATTGCATTATACGAAACAAAAGCAATAAACAAGCATATGAACCTAATAGCCTAATATTGAGTTTCAGCATAGCAATATTTCTTTGGTCTAAATTTTAGTACAGAACAATTTTAATTAAGGGTTAGTATTTGTGAAAATTTAAATTTTAAACCTCAAGGTTAAAAAATATGCAGTAGGTTTTTAGCTGGACTAAAATTTATTTCAAGATTTTTAGCCTTACAATTTGCATTGTAAATTTGTCAGCTTGAGGTTTAGTGAAAAACGAACCAATATTTTGTAAGGAAGCAGGCTGACATAAACCTCTTGTGTTTTGCCTGATGGCAAAAATTACAACTAACGTCACCACTGTGTTCATTTTTATGTTTTCTTGTAAAAGGGTTTTACTTTGTAAATCTGCAGAAAATTAGCTTTTACGTTTTCTCATTTATGTGTTTTATTTTAACACTTGTCGCCGTAAAAAACGTGAACTATATAATTTATTTATTGAAATCCTAATTAGGTAGTTCGGGATCGGAGAGAAAGGTAACCTTTATTTGCGTTGTTTTCTTTCCTACCATTATAAACAGTACCCGCAATTCTGTCAAAACAACGTCAAATTAAAGCAGTTGAACTCACACACAGAGTTGCCGAAAGTAGTACTATTGTAGAATACTTTGGTACTTAAGTAATCTAGTACAAATTTTAATACATAAAAGGCAAGCATACTGCTCCGCGCACAGTCTCACTCAAACTGTAATACATTTGTTGCCATTATTACAGAGCTTTTACAACATATACTGTCCTCAAAAATGTTCAGCCTGAAAGTATGCACAGACAATTAATTCGTTTTTGATCTAACTACTTCTTTTTTTTCCATCCTTTTATAAATAAGTTATGACGAGTTTAATGAAATTCTCTTGATGGATTGTACCAAAAAGTATAAAGGCCCAGTTATAGTAGACGTAACGTAATGTGGTCTAATGTCAGTTGAGCAGTGCTTCCTTTCACTTATTGTTTCAAACAATACTTTCTTATACAAGTGATTATAATAAACGTAACGTTATGTAACGGGACGTAAAGATCCGTTGAATTTTTTATTTCTACGTTACTTTACATTACGTCTGTTCAAAGAGCAACTAAACATTGAGGTTAGATTCGATTATTGCACTATTTTATATTGTTGAACTACGCTTTTTGTTGAGTTTTGGTTATTAATGTTATAGATCTATGTATCCACAGCTATGGATGACGAAGTTTTAATTGAACTTGTATGGGAACGTGCAATTATTTTCGACAAACAACTGCCTGGTTACTGCCTATTATAATTGCTACAACGTTTTCTTACATTACGTCCCGTCCCGATGACAGTTGACAACATTTCGTTACTTTACATTTCGTCTATTATAATTCTACCTTAATTCTATCAGCTGCGAAACGACACTTGAGCTACTACGTATAAGATGGTTGCCAAGACAGTTGTGTATAAATATGATTGTTACAAAACTCGACTTATTGCACCTTTACACTTAAACTAGTTGTTCAACACTGCTTCCAATACTTTAAGTGTTATTTAAAATGGTATATGTGTATTTTGCAAAAATCCAGTGAATAACAAATCAAGCTTTAAAAAGAGAAAAATTCGCTTTCGACAAATGGCTCCAAAAAGGAAGTGTGAGGAGTACCCATCACAGGACGGGCTTTTATACTAGTACTCTTATATTTCATAACATTATATATAAAATATATATATAAAAACAATTATTTGTATAAGTTTTGTAAACGATAATACTTGAAATAAAAGATTATGAAATATTTGGTGCTTTTGAACCAATTTTTTCTATATGGATAAAATATTTTTTGTGGCAGAATTTTGGAACATTTGGTTCGATTTGAGAACAATGGGACAGTTGCCAAAATTCAGTGACATGTCCCAAGTAAATGGGACAGATGGTCGCACTATGTATGGCTGAAAAATGTATTAGCAGGATTCTGCATGAACATCGAGGCACTGGTAAAGGGGCGGTCTTGTTCGAATTGACGGTGAAAGGTCGTGTATCTGCTTTAAATACTTCCCATAGCAGTACCTATCAGAAAACAACATGAAAGAAGCATTCATTTCCAGTAACGTGTTATTCACAGAAAATCTAACGCAGAGATACCAATACGCACCAAATATATGATACGAAGCAATGCACGATACGCTTAATTGATTATTATGCTTATTTTTTATAACGACATCTAGTGCCATCGGAATAACAACAAAAGGCAACGAATGAATGAAAGTGTAGTTGTTGTTTTCAATACAACACAATGAAGAAAATAGTTTATACTTCCCCCTTATTGATATACATCTTAAAAGTATGAGCTAGTGCTATTGATTTTTCACCTCAACATTTCCTAGGCGTGGTATTGAATGACATAATTAACTTCATGCTTACACACATCAATTTCACACCTTAAGAAGGTGTTAGATAGTTTATTGGTTTGATTATTTGTATTAATTTCATATGAGCGACACCTTTTTTTAAACTAAAAAACCCTATTGATTTGATAAGTCCTATTGATTTTTCACCCCAACACTTCCTAGGCGTGGTATTGAATGACATAATCAACTTTATGCTTATGCACATCAATTTAACACCTTAAGGTGTTAGAAAAAATTATTGGTTTGATAGTATTAATTTCATATGAGCGACACCTTTTCTTTGGACTAAAAAACCCTATAAATGCGAAAACATTGTGTTAATTCGAAAGATGGGTGACAGATAGTCGGAGGCTGGTAAGATGGTGTAGAGACAATGAATATTTCTTTCTAAAGAAAATAGTTCATACTTCCCCCTTGTTGACATACACCTTAAATGTATGCGCTAGTCCTATTGATTTTTCACCTTAACATTTCTTAGGTGTGATATTGAATGTCATTTACAATTTTATGCTTACACACATCAATTTAACACCTAAAGGTGTTAGATAGTTTAGTGGTTTGAGAGTTAGTATTAATTTCATATGAGCGACACCTTTTTTAGTATTAAAGAAAAACCGTATAAATGCGAAAGCATTGTGGAAATTCGAAAAAATGGCTGATAGATAGACAATGCGATAAATACAATGAAGGTTTTTTTTTAAGAAAATAATTTGTACTTCCCCTTTTATAATATAATAAAATAATAAGCATATTTGTCTCCTTTTTGCCAACTTTCAGGAGGAAACCATACATATAATTAACAAAAATGGTGAAAATAGTTCCTATCTCTTTTTAATTGACCTCTAGGGGAGTCAGATATATGAGCTGTACCTATTATATTTGTACTTTCAACATTTATTTGGAGCATACCTACTCGCTATCTTCCACCATTCTGAGGTCTCTATTAAAAAAAAACACAAAATTGTGTAAGGCATTTGACGAAGCACATATTGCGTTTATAAAGACACTGCACAAGACACCAACAAGCTATATTAAAAACGTGAGCATGCTATCACACAGCACACAGTTCTTGCAGAAACAGTGAATGTGTGAAAATAAAATAAAGGCAAAGCATTCATTACACATCCCTTCAAATATTTTATGAGGCTCTCCAAAAAAAGGACTTTAAAAAAGTGTATTTTTTAGTAATGGGATAGCTCGTAAGAAAGACTCATAAAAGGATAATAAATGAAGGTAAAAACAGTCAAAAAATATGAATATGACTGTTTTACGTAGAATCACAAAAAAAAAAAAAACTATAAAAAGGGTCCTAAATATGACTTTTTTATGAAGCTCATAAAAATAATTCATTACAAATCATAAATATGACTGTTCAACGAATGCATGATAAAAGCGTAATCATAAAAAGGACTCATAAAATAGTAATATATACGAGTGTTTTTTGAGAACTTGACAATTAGACTTTGGAAAGTATTTTATGATATTTAAAGTAATATTTCTATAAAGTACTAGCGAACCCTGCAAATGTTTTACTGTCCGTACATTACCTGCAATTTACTAATAAGATAAAATGCAAATTTAAATGATTTTGATATTCATTCAATAAAAGCTCACAATGGTAAAAGCGATAGTAAACTAATAAACATGTTAATTTAAAAAAATTAAACGATTTTAATATTGATTTAACAAAAGTTAACAAAGGAAAAACAGATTGTGAGCCAATGAACATCTTCATTCTTAAGAAGAGTAAAAAATCTAAAGTATTGAAAAAATATTGCATTTTAATAGTAAAACAACCAAATTGAATTTTGTTTGTATCTCAATGCAAGTTGATGTACAATGTTTTTTGTCAATCCTTGAGGAGCATTAATGAATAAACTAAACCGAGAACACGCAACATATAATTGGCCATGTGAGAAGCACGGACTTTCTAGGTCTAGCCCACAAATGGACATTCTTTGGCCTTCTGATTTATACTTGGATTGCAAACGCCAAACGAACTGGAAATTGCAGGCGTCTGAATGGAATCGGTGAGTCTGAAGGTATAATTGGGATCCTTGGAAGAAGAACAACTTCACCTTGAAACTTGCTGGTCAAAATTGTAACTTCAAGAACATTTCCGCTGACATTTTTTGTGCTTTATTACATAGCTTTGGTGCATTTAAATTTTGAAGTTAAATTATTGTTGAGCCAATTTTTAAAAGTTAAGAATTTTAAGTTTTTATAGGTTATGTGATGGCATTTTCGGTAAATCCAGTGAATTCAAGAATTCAAGAGGATAGTTGACAGCTTTGTTAGAATCGACAACTGTGTCGATCGGTTTGAACAGAATCTCATTGCCAGGTAATGTCTGTTGTATTTTGAAATTGATTGCGTTAACATCGATATTTTTTGCGGATTATACACGCGGTGCATTGTATCGGCGTGCATACTCTCCTGATGGAACTTAGTCTGCTTGGATGACAATCATATAGTTGTCATTTGCTTAATTTGCAGTCTGTTAAGAATATTATAGAACAACTGGACCAACTAGTTGTGATTTTGCGAAAATTGTTCCAAAGTCGCCACAATTTCGCGTTATCCCATCTGTTTGAGGTGGTTGTATTGGCAGCGCGTGTTTATTTGTTAATCTGTTGATTTTTTGTTTGCAAAAATGTTGGAACTGCATCAGGCATTGACATTAAAGATCCAATTCGATGATATACTTGGCCCTGAATCTGAAATATTGATTCAAAATACTGGTTCTGAATAATTTTTGTTGCACCAAATTATGTGAATTGGAAGCAAGAATTGAATTTCCGAATTGTTCGCAAAAACAATTTTGACTGAGGTGTTGCTCTAGCCAATAGTGTTTTCAATGGTTCTGGCGGTAGATTCAGCAGTGGTAGTACAATTTTTCCAGACGCACGGCATAAACCGGCCGATTCACCTTTGAATTTAAATGCGTGTATTTAAATCAGTGTTGACATTCTTTGTCCATAACTTCGATGACAATTTGAGGATGGGCTGAATAGTCGATATCCGATTCGTATACGAACGCAAGGCAAAGAAGTGCTTCACGTCTCAGTACCAGCGTTCGTATTTGCTCACTCATGAATCTTCATGAATATGAGGGAAATTTTAGTTTAAAAAAACGTGTTCATATTCATTTTCGTGAACAGCTGAGCAGATTTTTTTTTTGTTCATGAAGTGAAGAAGAGGAAACCAGTTTGTGAACAAGAATATTTTTTACTCTTGTGAAGAAACTGTTGCTATTCATCTCTTCTTCAATTCTTCATTTGTCGTTCGTTGACTCTGCATTTATTCATGAATTGTTCATGAAGTGGTAAAGGCAACGGATGATACTCACTTGTTCACTGTCAATAGATCAGAGAAGGAATTCGGTACTGGCGCGAACACTAGGTAAAAATGGGTCGCTAAATTCGCATCCGTTGTCAGAATTTCAAAATTATATAATTTTTTATAATAGGGCTGCCACCTAATAATATTTATTTTTAATAGTTTCAAACATAATTTAACAGTGTTAGGGGATCGCTGATTTTGAATTTGCAGTCAGAATTTTAAAATTCCATATGGTTAATAGGGCTGCCATCTAAGTTTTTTTTTATTTTCACGAATTCGATGCTAGCACGAACACTATGTAAAAATAGGTCGCTGAATCAGAGTCCGTTGTCAGAATTTTAAAATTATGAATTTTTTTGTAATATGGTTGCCACCTCATAAAATGTATTTTTAATAGTTTTAAACATAAATTAACAGTGTTAAGGGGTCACTGATTTCGAATTTGAAATCAGAATTTTAAAATTCAAGATGGTGGATAGGGTTGCCACCTTAATTTTTTTATTTTTACGAATTCGGGGCTGGTGCGAACTAAAGGGTAAAATGGGTTGCTGAATCCGAGTCCGTTGTCAGAAGTTTAAAATTATGCATTTTTTGTAATAGGGTTGCCACCTCATAAAATGTATTTTTAATAGTTTTAGCCATAAATTAATAGTGTTAAGGGGTTACTGATTTCGAATCTGAAGTCAGAATTTTAAAATTCAAGATGGTGGATAGGGCTGCCACCTTATTTTTTATTTTTACGAATTCGAGGTTGGCGCGAACTAAAGTGTAAAAATGGTTCGCTGAATCCGAATTCGTTGTGAGAATTTCAAAATTATAAAATTAAAAATTAAATTAAAAATAATAAATAAATAAATAATAAAGTTAAATAAAAATAAAAAAATAAAATAAATTAAAAAAAGTTAAAATATTTACTCAATCTTAAATCTAGCAAAATTACCTTTTCAACAATATAAAAATTATGGTGGAACTCAATGCGTCCAGCGCACAGTTCAGTCTATTTTTGTGAAGTTATTTTTTTGAACAAAAAAAATTTGAATGAAATATATTAATGGACTGCGGAGATATTTGCATCGAAAAACCAAACTTTGATTTTGTTGTCGTTTTTTTCTCATTCTTAGGTAACGATGTTTTATGAAAAAGTCGTTTTACTGAAAATTTCTACAATTTTGAATATGTATGAGTGTTTTTTATGTCAAAATTTGTATGTAACATTTTAAGTTAAGATGCGCTTAATATGTATACCTAGTTTGAGTAAAATCCGTCATTTGGTGAGTCGTTTGGATTTGTATTAAATCCAAACAAACAAACAAACTTGCAAAAAACAAACAAAAAATGAAAGAAAATAAGTTTCATTGCTATAGATAGTCAATTGTATCAAAAAAATAGATTTTTAGCCATAACTTTTGATTTGAAAGAGATATTGGGGTAATTTTTCACATTAATTATTTTTGAGACTTGACTTTTTTTTAAAAAAAAAAACAACATTTTGGAAAAAATTAATTTCGCTAAAAAAATCAAAACCTTGTTGTTTTGATGACAAAAACAGTAAAATAGTTTTTGCGTTTAGCGGGAAGAATTTTTGCAAATAAATACTATGTCATATGAATGGTAGCCAGATGTGAATTTTCTAATTTATTTATTTTTTACAACAAAAACAATTTTTTAATTAATTTTTTGAGTAAAAAGTTAAAATTTTGAGCCTTTTTTGACAAAATCATAAAACATATGTACACTGACTTAACGGTACTGTTGAATCTTTTTTTGTGAAGTTATTTTGTAGTTTGTTTCAGCAATTTCTACATTAATTCATTAACCATCATGATCAAATCGTCTGCAATGTTTCACAAATGCAGTTTTTCTTTTTCGTAAATGTTTCGTGACCTTTTTTGTTTTAGTAAAAATGGAAGGCATTGGCTAGAGATAATGAAAAAATGGTTGAGGCATGAAAAGGACATTATATTAAATTTGTTTTTAATTATTGTACTTAATTACATAATAACTTAACTACCTAATTACTTAAAAACCCAATTAAATTGCAATGGAATTTTAGTAACGTAACGCCAGTAACGTGACGCCAGATCAAAAATCCTAATAAAAAAAAAACCAGGAAAGATTTTTAAATTTGATCACTTGGAAAATTAACTTCTAAAGAAAGTTTTATACAAAAGGTCTTGCCCAATTCAGAGTTTTGCAAATTTGTAATCTAAGTCAGATATCACTTCCGTTTTTTGTAACGTAACATAATTTTTGCTTATATCTTTAGATCCTTAGGGCTAGTTGTTGTCATTGTTTTTACTTAATATACTGCTACTTTAATACTACGCAAATATTTAAAAAACTTTTTAAATATAAGATTATTTAATTCTATTTTTTTAAAATTTATTCGTACAAATCGTCCGTAACGCCAGTTTGGAAATGCTCATATGTAAGTGTTTTTAATTTTAAATACAAAAATGCAATTAATATGTTGACCCATTTTGAGAGAATTCCGTTTAGCCGTTTAGATTTATATAAAGGCCAAACAAACAAACAAACAGAAAATGAGTTTATTACTACAGATAAATAGAGGAGTTGAAATCTACAACATCGCCCAGACCCCTTTATCATTTTGAACATGATAAACAATTTTTTAAATTAAAAAAATATTTTTTTTAGGATGAATGAATGTTAAAATATACCTTAAAAGTTTAAATCTCGTTGTTCATTATTATAAAAATTATTAAAAGGCCTTAAATTTACTGGCCTGCCTTAAATACGGTAAAGCCACTCGGACTTACCGTTAAAGTGATTGTACCGAACTTCAACTATGATAGCTGGGAACTTAGGTCAACAAAAAAGTTAAATTTTTCTCTTAATCTGTAAATCGTTCTTAGTGATATACTTCTATTAAATAACTTCATAATTTATACAGTTTTTGTGAAACTTTTAGATATTCTATATACCAGGATATTTTTATTTTATATTTAAAATGTTGTGCTTGTATTGAAAGTTCCGCCAACTCTGTGCACCACTGACCTAAACCAACGCTAAATCGAATTCTATGAAAAATGGTGCCTCAATCCATTAACCCATCAAATCAACAATACAAATTAATTCATACTTTACTTCCCTGTGTGTAAAAAACAGGCTTTTTTTGTACTGAATTTTTTTGGACCCAAATTTCTGGAAAACCGTAAACAAATTTTGTATAAAGGTCTGATAGGAATTTAGATTTTCAAGTTAATGATACAGAAATGTGTATTTTAACATGATCTGTGATCTGTAAAAAAGTGGTACTGCTATCTTTTTGCTTATTACGTGGCAGCTAAAAATGCCCTTATTTCGTCCTTACCTTATGGTCCAGTTATGTTCCAGTTATGTCACGTGCATTTCTGTTGTATGGGCTTTGTGTGTATCTGGTTATGCACCCCGCAGCAAAGCTTAGAAAAAATTAGATAAAAACAGAATCTTATCTCACAACCTTAAGATAAACGTATAAAAAAAAGTTCAATTTCATTTTGAACTTACGTCGCTCTACGGTCTTGTGACAGCCAGTCACAAAATTGGATCTAACGTAATATTAGAACAAACATAAATACTATCATTTAATCGCAATATCATTTTATTGCTTAATATTTCAAGCTATCTGTTTTAAATAAATTTAATTGTTTGTGTTATGCTTGCTTTTTTTATTTTTGATGTTAAGGTCTTATTCTGGTGATTGACAACTGTCAATTTATTGACAATTGTAAAGATTTATATTACAAAAAAGTAAACAATAGCTCATAACTTGACAAAACTGTCAACATCAGAAAAAATATTCGCAACAAATTATTTTGCGAAACATTTTGGATTTTTTCAACTACATGGATCAAATAAATACAACATAAATGACTGGCTTGTCAATAAATTTACAGCTGTCAATCACCAGAATAAGTCTGTATAACAAATCTTTATTAAAATAGTTTATATATTAAAAAATTCGCCCACTTTAGGCGGCCGTAGCCTAGTGGGAAGAGTGCGTGGCTCTCAAGCTAAAGAACCACGGTAGCCCGGGTTCAATTCCCAACTCAGACAGAATGTTTATTCAATTAAATTAATTTTTCTATTCGGTCAAACCTCAGCAAACGGCAAGCCTTAGAGAGTAAAAAATTGCCATGGAAAGCTTCTTCGGACCATTAAGCTCGAGCAGTTCTCGATCATTTGAGGTCTAACATTTAATAACACTCACAGAACAATTAATCAATAGAAGCTCGGTCAAAGTCCTTTTTAGGGTTGAAATGGCCAATTTCTTTTTTCATTATATTTAATTTAAAATGCAATACTGTTTTTATGCTTTCTAATTTTTATTTCACCAAATAATTAAAACTTAAAAATTTTAACGAAAAATACTAGCTTTGGAAATTGTTTTTAGTATGTAGCTATATGAAAAGGATTTGCAAAAAAATCGACCAACCTTTTTATACATTTACCACTTGGAGCTATTTCAAGAATAGCGACAACTCTAACTTTTAATTTTGTTTACGGATAATTTAGATTTTGATCCTCCTTAATCCAAATCTGAAAAAATTTTAAGTCTTTCGCAATTGGTTAAGGAGTTTTAGGCCTCTTAACTGGAAAAAATGGCCTACAAATCTAGCTGATTTTTCAGTTTTCAAACAAAACTAGGCTTTATGGGTATCAACAATACAAAAAGTGGTTAAATAATTCAAGAATATCTTTTTTCATCATTTGTTTGTGGCCCCCTAAATTATAGGCCTCCAAAGTTGGAAAAAAAGGCCTAAAAACTGTTTTTTTTCAGTTTTCAAAGAAAACGAAGCAAACAAAACTCAAACATATTGAGGCCTCAATATGGCCGAAACTTTTGGTAAACATTTCTTGCATCAGTCATTTACTTAAAAAAAAAATATATAAGTTTAGTTTAATAAGAATATTTACGCGTTGTTCAAAACAAAAATTATGAATACGTCTATAATTTGATTTATCGTGTTAACGCAAAACATTTTCGTTAATTTTATGCGTTCGAAAATATCATTTTCAATTTTATCATCTCTGTTATTAATATCAAAGTTTTATAGGTCCTGAAGCCAAAAATTGATTATTAAACTTGCGAACGAATTCTGTGTGTGTGGAATAAAGGAAAAGAAAACGAAATATTTCTATTTGGAAAATACTAAACCTTTAAAAAAACAAAAATACTTTGTTTTGTAGTTCTATAAAAATGTATACGTAGATGCATACTATTTTGAGTGTGTACGGAAGATATAATGTATGCAATACTTTTGTAACAAAAAATTAAATAAAAAATTATCTCATTTATTATTATAGTAAATTTAAATTATTTATTATAAACTTAAAGTTTTTTCTAAATTGCCTTGTTATTTATTATGTTGATTTTATATGACTTAAATACGAATTCTAAATGTTTGATAGTTTAAATCATACTTGATTTTAAATACAAATTCTAGTTGTTGGTCAAAGTTAGAAGAAGTAATTGTTCTAACGAATCTTTCAAAAACAAAAAAATCTTACCATAACTGAGAAATTGACACTTCAAATCTCATCGCACCTGGGGTGCAGTGCGCTAATGCGCGCTTGCACGGGTATCACAAAGATTTCTGATGAAGCCTTTAGCATGGCCAAAATTGCAATAAAATCAGCTAGTAATTTTTTTATTCCCTTTTCATATTGAAAAAACTTTGTTGTTGTTGTTGTTTCTTTTGAAAGATTCGTTGGAACAATTAATTGTTCTAACTTTGACCTTAAGCTCAATAAACGATTTTAAACTATCAAACAACTTGAATTTGTATTTAAAATCAAGTATGATTTGAACTGTCAAACATTTGGAATTTGTATTTAAATCATATAAAATCAACATAATTTATTAAAAACTTCAATATTCAAATAATACTTTTTTAAATAAAATTTTTTTCTCATGTATGAAAGACTTTTATTTCCTTTTAATACGCATTGTCTCTGTTTTGATAGCCATAAAGCTTAGTTTTGTTAAAGCTTTAAAAACTGAAAAACAGCAAGATTTTTCGGACGTCTTTTCATCTTTGGAGGCCTATAAATTCTAATCCTATTTGAATTTAGGAGCCCAAAATTCATATTGTCCACAAAAAAAATATCAAAAAGAGAGTTGCCGCTATTCTTAAATTATTCCACCGCTTCTTTGTACTCAATTTACCACTGTTTAAAATTTTCAAGTGACAGCACTGGTGACAGCTGCATTTTCATAGTGTTTTGTAAATTTTCAAGTTTGTGTTTTGTAAATTTTGTTGATAAATTGTGTATTTTAATGCACAATTCTTTTTTTGTTCTTTCCTTTTTTTTTGTCAGGTAAATTTGCTAATAAATATAATTTTTGCGTCATTTAAAAACAACTTACTTTTTGTAAACAAAAGCAACAGAGTTGAAGTTTTTTTAAGTATATGTACGTCCGCATAATCAACACAAAATTATCTACGTTCAATCTGCCAGTTGCTACGGCCACCTTGAGTTGCGTTACGCGAACATTAGACCTTTACTCGCTTTATTATTTGCAAGACCTTTAGTTTATTAAGTTTATTTATCAAGTTTATTTAAAAAAAGTGTTTCAAACCAGGCTCGTCATAACACTACATGTGACGTTATTGAGAAAATAACTTTTGCGCAGATTCAACTATTCTTTGTTATATCGTTTTTGTTGACAACATGCGTAGCACTAACATGTTAGATTTAAACATTATAAACAATGTGTCGTTCTAGTTGAAAATATTGTTCATGGTACAAGATATATTCTGGGTATAATTCAAAATGATACATACTTAAAAAATTCTATAGAATTCTTACACCGATCGGTGTTCCAGGGAGTCCTACACCGTTCAGTGTTAAAAAACACCGATCACACGATCTGCTGATAAGGAGGCGTGGCAGGTAAGGAAACGTATAATTATTCTTGATGAGCATCACCTCTTGAGTAGATTTTGAAATGTCCGTCTTTCGACACGTATACAGCCGCAATTTAAAAGCTATCGGTATTATATTCAGAAAAAAAAGATAAAATTTGAGAATGAGTACAATTGGATGAAAACCACGCTTTCTTCCCATACAAAGTTTTTTTATCAAAACAATAATATCTCATCTCAAAATTTATATAGTGACTTAGAATTTTACACATAAGCCATGAAGTAAAATATTAATCATGTATTTGAAATTCGTTGAAATCGGATAAAAAGCAGGTTAACTCCCATACAACGTGAATTTATCAAATCGGTAAAATCTCTGAAAATGCCATGAAAATTAATGTAATGATTTGAAATTGTTCAACAACCTTTGGTCGCAAAAATTATTTATAATAATTATAAAAATATAAAAAATATTAGAAAATATAAAAATAAAATATTATATTTGTCGAAATATAATGAAAACCATGAATGGAAGGTGCAAAGTGACTTTAAAAAAATGATAAAATGTCTTTGACAAATGAAAAAATGCCACAAAAACTAATGTATTGACTTGAAATTTTGCACATAAGCTTTGGTCTCAAATATTTACCATATATTTGAAGTTTGTCAAAATAGTAAAAAGTAACTGTGGTTAAGTCCTTTAAAATTCCGTAACAATTAATTTAATAAATTAAATTAATAAGTAACGTCATCTGAGAAGCATAATCTTCCATATCTTAAACGTGTTCAGCATTTCAGCTTTGGCAAAATTGAATGAAGAGTTCGCCCATCCTCAATACGAAGTGACGTCATCAAACATTCAATGCACTTAGGGCCAGTTTTTCAGTTCGTGTTTAAAGTCTAGTCAAATTTTTTTTTGCACCAAGTGACCTCAAATCAATTAAGATTTTAAAATATTTTATTCTATTTCTTAAAATGTGTCCACTTCATTAAAATTGCGCTATTAGTATTTTAGTAAGTAAAAAAAATAACTAACGTCCGCTACTCATTTTTTAAAAAAATAAGTGTGACGCGAGAATTCCGTTAAAATTTGAGAAACGGCAAAATGAAAATTGAAACAATATGAGAAGGAAACATAAACAATAATCAGCGCAATCGATACATGAAAATTTGTTTTGCGTTCTGATTCTGATAACAGCGAGTACAGAGTAAGTTATGTTTTTTAACTATGATAAACGTTTTTCAATAAAAATTAAAAAGAAACAAAACACAAATTGCTTTTGACATGGTTGAACTTCGACCACAGGATTTACTATTATACCTAATTTAAAAAAAAAATCAGTATTAAAAATTAATACAAACTGAGCATTAAATTTTAATACTTTTTTAATAAAACTTAATTTTAATATTTGGCCAGTATTTCATTTTAATACAATTTTGGTGTGGTCATATATGTAAGCCCAAAAGTATTAAAATTTATTCCAAGATTTCTAACCGTGTACGATTATCGTAGCATCTACGCAAAAGGCATAAATGAGTTTGCATGGCTACTTCGTTAATTCGAAATTCGTAGCTTAGCATCACTGAGTTCATCAAGTAAATTGTTACGACGTTTTTTGTTGTCAGAGTAAATAAAAATTATGCATTAGAAATAAAATTCAGACTTAGTAAGAACTTTTACTTTATGAAATTTTGTAAATAACATTAGTAAACTGTGAGTATAGAATTAAATAAAAATTTCTTATTTTAGGAAATGCGCTTGTATATTATCAGCTGCATTTGAAATAATCTTGAATTGCGCTATCTTTCTTTCTTCAAAAGTATTACCGCCCACTCAATAGAATTATTTTTGTTGCAAAAGAAAACAATTTCAAAATAACGCTGGAATAACACACTTTTTATTCTAAAATTCGTTTACTTACATTGAGCCGAAAATGAGTCTGGCAAAAAATTTTTCAGTGGTCTGGCAAAAATTTTTAGTTCACATGGATTCAGTGATACAAAATTTTTCATATTCGTAGCGGAAGTTTACGTTTGTAACCTTTCTACGACGGACTCAGTGATAGGGCTGAATTAGAAACTCATCCCACCGTTTTACAGATCATTCTATGAGAATTTAAGATTTTTAGGTTAAGTTGAGTTAATATTAAATTAAGAAAAAATTTAATTTCCCACTTTTTACGTTTTGATTTTTTTTTTAAGTGACAAGAATGTGAATTCTATTATATCTTATTATAATTTAGATAATATGATCAATAAAAACAAAGTTCCTATTAAATTTATGACGGCTTTATCATTTAGTACAACTTTAATGTTAAAATACCTAAAGAAATAGGGTTTCTCACTAGTAATAACGAAACATTCTTATTTATGACACACTTATGAATATACTTTTGCAGCAAGAACGTCATAATCCGCAGTTGACAGAGTTTTGCTTAATTAAAACTCTTAAAAGCATAAACAACGTCTATTCATGTGTGCATATGTTTAAAGAGCTTAATAGGACATCCGCTTTCTAGGCGTTCATTGATTTTTAACAAATTCTTTAAAAATAAAAGCACAATAAAAACTAAAAAAGCGTTTTCTGCAAAATGATGTTTATTGAGTTATGTCGTTCTTCTAGCAATTGAGTGATATGTTAAATAAATGAAAGTTGCTCAGATGACCCTTCGCGATTTCTTCATATATTTGCGTGATTTTAAATATAAAAATACATTTTTCTTGCATTTTTTTTATAAAATTTTTATAAATTCTGTTGCAAATAGTGTAATTTAAAATAGATGTATTCTATGAGTAAATCCTTTATAAAAATACAAAAATATAAAATATTTAGTTTTTAACGAAGGTAGTAGCTAAAAATTGTAAAAACACAACCTTATCAAAAGAGGAGATTTTTTTAAACATCCAGATATCAGGTATACTGTATACAAGGACATTTTGAATGACATTGATATTATAAAATATATCAAGTATCGAAAATAATATGGAGATTTCTTCAAACTATTTATCGTTTCGATATTTTTGAATTGTACAACATTTTGGGCCTTAAATATTAGGAACAGATCGTAAGTAGATCAGAAGAAGTGAAGTATTTCTTGCACAGTTTTAAAAAGCTTTTCGACACATCAGAAAATTAATGTCAACATTGTATCGATATGCGCAAAACAAAAAGATCATGTAGTTCCACAAAATCCGCACCGTTCCTACGAACAAGCGCTTAGTGGCTTAAATTTATTAAACGCTGAAACATGTTTAAAGTGATTTTATCTCATTTATTAGAATCCGTATATCGAAGACTGTAACGATTTTGATTGTTGGACTGTGTAATTTAAAATAATATTTGATCCAATTCTTACCAACCAAATATTTATAACATTAAGTTTTTAGAGAGTTTAACTTGTTTATTGTTCTCATTCACATATTCACTTATAAACTTTCAAGAACTGAAGAATAATAATTCAACTTTTAAATCCCTTACATGATTTTGTCTATAATATTTTAAAAAATTTATCTAAAAATAAGTCTATTTAATTCCTATAAATGATTTTGCAATGTCCCAATTAAATAATTAAATAATTTATTGGTTGAATAAAAGTTAATTTATTAGTTATCGTTGAGCTTTGATAATTTTTTTTTTTATAATTTACATCATACTAAAAATAGTTATGAAGTTATTTTATAGTTTAATTTTTGATCCAAACATTTTCTGAGTATCGATTTTTTTGCCATTTTAAAAAACCGGCTCAAAGAATAAAATTATTTTCTTGTCATCTGTTGAAACCACTTAAAATATTTAAAAGCAAGTATTAGAAGTGGAACTAATAAAATAAATTAAACACTTGAAAACTGTGCGTAACTTTCAGGTATCTTATCAAAATCTCAAAGTAATTTAAATTCGTTTTTTAGGTGAGACTAAGCTGGTTAATAACCCTTTCAATATGAGGGGAATGACCTAGGAAATTAATTTGAACTCCACCGTAGATAAATTACAAATATTAGCACAAAACAAAGACATCATTTCTAAGACTTAATTAATAACCTAATAATTAAAAATAAAAATTAATTGCTTTTAGTGAATAAATAAAAATTCAATTTTAATGTTTTATAAATTAACTATCTATAAAATTTGCATTTTTAAACCGCTTGTGTATCACAAAATGTGTTAAAACAGAATATTTGAAAGTTCAGTTAGATAACGAGTTTTTGACTTGAAAAAAACATGCTTAATTAAATTTGACTTGCCGTTTAAAATTCAAATTATTTTTTAAAACAATACGAAAATTAACAATAATAAAAAAAAACCAAAACATAACTTTCAGCCTATAAATTCTTTATTCACAAATGCTATGAATAAAGTGTTAGCCATTAAAAAATCCAAACTTCAAGATTGTGATAGAGAAGAAAGGATAAACACATTAAGTTTGAAGTTATATAATAACTGTGATTTAGCCGGTTTGAACACTAAAAAATATGCATATAAGGCGGAATTACTTTTTAAATCATGTCATTATACCACAAAAAACCCCAAATAAAAAAAAATTAAGAGAATTGATTTTGTGACTTCTTCTTTTAATTCTTGTTTTAGCAATGGTTTAGACATAATAAATAACCAGTTTATTATTTCATTTTCATAAAGCCTTCGATTTTATTTATCTTCTTAATGTCATGTAATCTATTGTTTGGACGGCTTTATTAAGCTTAGAATTAATTTTGTATTTATTTATTTAGTTATTTTTTTATTTGGTTGCTAAAACTTAAAAGATTTTACAGCAAATTAAAATTTTAAAATAAGATAATGATTACAATTCAAAAATATAAAATATGATATTGATTGAAATTAAGTATTATTAGCAAATTTAAAAGTTTTAGCAAATTAAAAAATAATGCTACCATAACAAAAAAAAAAAAAGACTAAGTCAAAATGATAATATCAGACAGCAATGCAGGGTTGTATTTTCAAAAACAAACAAGGTCAAGTTACAGACATTAAAAAGATCGCGTTATCAAGACAAACAAAGTCAAGTTAGCAACAACTTTTGTATCCTGATATCGGCGGAGTCGTGTGACAAACAAGGTCTCATACCCAATAAAACACCACTCCAATAAGTTCATGTATAATATATATCGTTCTGTATTCCTGAAGCCGGTGGGATCCTGGTTTGGCAGGGAGGTTTTATCGGTTACTTATATTAATATATTACAAATTAACGTAACTTAGTGTTTCAAGAGGTAAAACCAAGACACCACGGTACCTCCGACAAATGTAGTCACATTCACCAGGAATATGTACGGCAATGGAAGATCCACAGGCTTAGGTCCATTCAGATTATTTAGGTTTACATACACCAGAATTTATTAATTTCAGGCTTTGGTCCATTAAGATTATTCTATTAATCGATTATATTATTAATTACTAGACCGACCCAAGTTACTCTTGAATGCTTCAGAAGCTATGGCATAAAACGTGAAGTGGTAATGAACTTTCAATACAAATTTAACTAGGGTTGAATATGAAATTGAACCATTTGAAAGTTGAACAAATTCAATAGGCTTGATACTGTCTGTCCCAATCTAATGTAATAATGAAGGTTCTGTAGTAAGGCCTTGTTTGAAATTCCAGAAATATCTTGTCTTGGACACTCAAGCAGAAACAGTTTTTCATGGTTGTTGTCATGACTATTCTTGAGGGAACATAATATAAACTTTTAATGACGTATGGATCCAATCAGATGCAATACTTCCTTCTTTTGAACTTTATTTTTCAGCATTTAAATCATATCTTGAAAAAGAAATGCTTCAGAATTACAAGGTTTCCATGATTATAATTTCTTTTCATAGGTCTAAAATCTGGTTTATTTGGATTAGTCGAAAAAAATTTCAGCCTCTTACTGTCAAGCATTGAATGTAAAAATTCCATAATTTTTTTTTTTTTTGGTAATTTTGTGTTCTTGCTTTAATTTTAATAGAAACCTTGTGTTTATCAATAATCAACAATCGTCTTCAGCGACTAGATCATGAGATAAACCATCGATCACCACATTCTCTGTTGATATATTTTTAAAAAATAACTTTATTTATGTGGCTAAAATTTTCGAAAACTGGCGACTAGCAGTGCCTAAGGGTTAATATTTTGCGACAAAAATTTCAGTAAGTGCTTTTGTGATGTCATTGAAGCTATTTCTCAACATGCCTCAAAAAAAAAAACCCTTCGCTTTTTTTGGGTCGGTTTACAACAGTATCGGGCATTTTCGAATTTTATATTCACATGTGAATAGGCTACTCTATAATTTTATGTTTTATTGAGTCCATATTTTGTCACAATGGTTTTATCTTCTGGCTGAGGTCAGCTCAGCCTTGCCAGGATCGAGTGAAAGATCCACAAACTTTCATCAAATAAGAACGCAGTCGGTGTTGGTTTAATATTATAATTTTGTATTTTATTGAGATATTCTAATTAAAAATACTTAATTCAGCGTGACGTCAGTAGTTTGGGTAAAAGTGAATGTAGGCGGTCGAATGGTCGGAGGTTGTGGGTCCAGCTGACGGTAAAATCGGTATTCGATTAATCGGTGGATTAGCAATCGGTAATTCGGTAGATTAACAATCGGTAGTTCGGTAATCGGTAGAGCAGTAGTCGGTGGTTGATTGTTGCCAGGGGCTCGTGTCCTAAAAGAATCTGAAGTAATGCTGCCATTTAATATTTTTAGAGACAATCATGGTGGAAAAACCTCTATGAAGTTCGCACCATGCAAATATATATAATCAATACACAATTTAATAAAGGTATGCCGACTGCATTGGACGAACCAAAGACTGGTTCTCACCACAAGTGCGACATCTCAAGCAGAGACTCTAAGGGAAGAGCCAGCAAGCTGGCTCGCCATAGAGTTACTACTTCGAGCTTACCTGAAATAATTAATGCTGCTTTGGTTGGTTTTGTGTCGCCCTTTTATTCGATATGGACAGAAAACCAGTTGGGAATTATACGTTCAGTTTTGTCTTTGGCCTGCCTGGCTATGCATAGATAGGTGGTGTCCGTATTAATTAGTGGCTTATGCAGTAGTGCGGTTGTGTGTTGTCAATTAGTTTTATTGAGTAGGTATGTAGCGTGATTTTGTTTCTATGGTCTGGTGTCGTAGTGCGGTTGTGTGTTATTGCTGCTTTAATAATAATAAGTAGAAATATTTAAGTAATACAATATGAATATATATATGTATATCGATAATATTTAATATTATAGTTTACGTAGTGTATAAAAATATAATATTTTTAACGTCTTTATATTTATAATAATAAGTAGGAATATTTAAGTGATATAATATGAATGTATATATTAGGGTGGGTCGATTTGTAGGGAGTGAAAAAATTCACCAATTTCCCTATGATTTCCGTATTCTATGGGTTATTCCATGAAAATTTGCCGAAGGAACCATACCTCTATCGTCAAAATCGAGTCCCCTACTTTTTGTTGGTAGATTTTTTCCCAAATTGACGTTCGTATGAAATATTACCTACACGTTCACATCTATAACTCAAAAACTATCGATCGAGTTTAATCGCCAGTTAAAACTCTTCGTTTTGAATTGTAAACTGAATTAAATAATGGATTGAGCCAAAAAAATGGCCATGAAAGTAATATTCTTGGACAAAATCATGAAAAAAATGGAAAAATGGTCCAAAATTTGGACAAAAATGCCCGTAACTTTTGAACCGTTGGACCAATGTTGGAGATTTTTTTTTGTAAATTGATCAAAATGAGCTCACCTTTCCAACGCGTCTGAAAACCTTTCCAAACAAAAAGTAGGGGACTCGATTTTAACGATAGAGGTATGGTTCCTTTGGCAAATTTTCATGGAATAACCCATAGAATACGGAAATCATAGGGAAATTGTCGAAAAATAAATCGACCCGCCCTAGTATATATATACATCGATAATATTTAATATTATAGTTTATTTAGTGTATACAAAGTATATAATATTTGTAACGTCATGTTAGAATTTTAAAATCACCGCAAGCGCTTCTAAGTGGTTAATTTTGCAAATAATTAGTTTTACAAAAATTCATGCGGAGTAACTCAAAATATCTTCTTGGACGGATAGGAATATTAAAGTATATTTATTGTCTAAATGTTAATAAAATTTTTGTTGTTAATTTGAGTTGTTTTAACTGCATCATTAACTCAGACATGCTTTATTCCGACAAAAACATAGACAACAATAACAACAACTTGATGAAACCAACTGGCAGCTGTGCATTGTGTTCATCTGTCATTTTAACGCTTTTTTATATCAATTTTTGTCATTTTAACATGCTTTTATTAAGATCGTGTAAGATTTTGTTGTACTCTTGCTGACCCTTTTTGCATTTACATTTTGATATTGAACTCATTTTTTGTATTTTATCGCAGCGAATACATTTTTTAAGGCCAATCATAAAAATGTTACTTTGCCTTTAACTAATTAACAGCGATCAAGGATGACTCTTTACTAAGATTGACCTTATTGCGAAATTTGGGAAAACTATCACGTAATTTTTGAAATATCGTCAGAAGAGTTTTTTATTCGAACTAATTTGATAATAATCAAGCTGTACATAAAATTTAAGGTATTAAAGCTATCATAAGAAATTCAAAGAAATCATAAGAATATCAAAAGAAATTCGAAGAAAGTCGAAAAAATTTTCATTTTATTAAAAATAAAATTTGACAGAAATGAGATCTATCTTCAAAGAATTCAACAGATTTAAGAAGTTTTCTATATTTCTTAAGTAACAATTATTTTGAGATATTTTGAATAAATTCTTTAAAGTTATTTTAATATCAAGATTTTTTTTTATCGTTTTTTATAGAACAAAATTATTTTATTGAATTCATGAATTTCTTCCTTAATATTTTAAGTTGTTCAAAACAATTTCACTAGAGAAAATATTCATTACAATGGTGATAAGAGTTTTTAATATTTAATTTAATGAACGTAATTCTAATAGCTGCTTACCAAAATTTTAATAATAAATTCATAATATTTCATAACAAATTTTCAAACCATAACTATATTTTTTATAGATAGCAATTATAGTTAGTAATTTCCTACCAATATTTAATTCTTAAATTTTATGATTCCATTCTTAGATTTATGGATTCAAGGTTTCTGGAAATTCAAATAAATTAATAACCATTATCTAGATATATTTAATGTGTTTTTATCAGATAAAAGGTTCACAAGACTTGTGCTATTTAATTGAACTTTCTTTTGTAATTCGGAATAAAAAAGACACATCCGACAATATTTTAAAAACCAACGATACACTTTATGCTTCTAAAAAGTTTTCAGTCATAGAAATTTGTTCATTAATAAAGATTTTATAGCATTTTGAGTTATTATTTAATTGTCTCTTGAAAAATGCTACACAATTATATAAATTAATTTATTTCATTCATCAAGTTCGTATGAGAAAGCCATTCAATTACGCTTTCAAATAGTAATAAATCATTTTAAGTCATTTGAATTTAGAACAGTTCAGAAATTTCACAACATGCTGAATAAGTTAAAAATGAAGTATAAAAAAAATTAATTTTTACAATTTACCAGTTAAAGTCGGAAGTTCAATTCCTTTACTTACTCCACATATCCTTAGTAACTCATTTAAATCATAATTATCATATTAAAAAAATACTTTGTTGTGCCGACAATTTAATACAAAATGCCAACAGCTTTTATTGGTTATTTCACTCCCAACAACGGAATGCATTTGCGACAACAACGCACGTTGGAGAAAATTAAGTCAAAACGCCCGCATGATTTTATTATTTTTCATTGATTTTATGATTTTACATACTTCATGAGACCAGAATCCATGCCAAATATTGTTACTGTATTGTTCAAAGCCAAGCATAAGTTTCGAAATTGAAATAATAAATCCACATTGATATCATGACATTACTCAAATGCCTTCAAATCAGGAGCGTAAATAACTGTTATCAAAAATATTTCAATTAAAAAATCATGGTTTTGCAGATATCGCAACAAAAAGGAAAAAATTAAATTAAATTCTTGGAAAGTGATTTTAATTTACTGACAAAAAATAAGAATTATTTCGGGCTTTTACTTTTTCCGGTTTACTTAACTGTTATTTTTTAAAATTTTTTCTCAGTAAAATATAAAGATCAGTTTCGGACTTTTCTTCCTGATCTCGAAAAATTCACGGACTTTCATTTATTTCATTTCATTTCAATCTTTGGATAATGATTGCTTACTGATAAAAAGGATAAAAATAAATATCTTAAACTTATACAACAATTTTGCTTATATATAATTAAAACTAAGAGATTCAATTTCTTAAAGAATACTGTTAAATAAATGCTTCATATCATCCTTAGAGACAGAAAAATCTAAGGATTAGTCAACATTTATATTTTTCAAGCAATGTTAAGCCCTTCAAATAGGAGCGTTCGTAGCACAATTAGAACAGCGAGTTGTTATATAGAATATATAATTATTTCTGAGTACTCTAACATGCACATTAAAATCAATGTTTAAAGAAGTTCAGGACAATCTACTGATCCAGAAAATAATGTCTTTGACGAAAAGTAGTGAAAGTAAAATCCTTCTACTTTCTAAGAATTTGATATTAATTAAAAGGCATCGCTAACTATATGAGGATAGAGGGACTACAGGATTAAGCCTTCATAGAGCAAATCTAGTGAAGCATTTCTGTACACGTTCAATGAGTAGTTTATGCGCGATATATACCATATGACCCATAATGTCAATGGGTCGGCAAAAAATTAAGACTGACATCGGATGAAAGCTAATAAAGTATATGCTTTGAGAATGATAATATCAAGATGAGAATTAAAAATCAAAAATTTGGAATCAAAGACAACACTAAGATAAAGGAGAATTATTAACATAATTTGCTGACGCACATAGAGTTAGAGACTTCGAGATAGGAGAAAGCTTAGAGATAGGTTTGTGCTTTGCGACATTATTTTTCGATTCTTATTTATGAACAGGTGTTATAAAAGAGACTTTCCAACAGTGCAAAAAGACTCTAGTGCTTAATGGTTTATTAAAAATAATTCTTATAGGAAAAGTCAAATTAACAGCACACCTTTTTTTAGAAAAATCCAGACAAACCATCATTGTCAATGTGATAAGAAATTTTAAGTAATTGAATACCCTTAAAAACATCATCTTCAGTGATCGAGAGAGAACCAAAATCCATTCCAATTTCAGCATTACAAACATCAAAATTATAGCTATGGTTTGGCGCAAAATTTGACAGAAAAAATCAGCAAAAAGGTTTGCAGTGCAAGTCGCATCATTGGAGAATTTATCTTTAAAAAATATTGAGGAAGGAATAGTTGAACGACCTTTTTTCGACTTGACTTAACCCGTTCGATCAATATGAAGTAATTTTTTTATTGCTTTCTTAAATCAGTATTTGCTGCACCCAATAGAGTTTCTACGTCTTCGCATATATCATAGAATACCCCAAACTCTGCTTTTAATTAAAGTGGATCCATCACATAATTATTTTTGTAACTTATTTTTATTTTTTTTTTTTAGAATAAATAATTCTTGAGTTTGATTTTAGGGCAAGTAAGTTGAAGATTGAACATGATTGAAGAGTTCATACAACGGCTTTATTGTTTCCAAGAACTCTCTCGCATCAGTGAGTTTATCTGATCCAATACAAGTTTGAATTCTCTTCTGTTCCGTTCTTAGATTTACAATAGATAAAAATTACATATTCAGAGCAGTAATATACTTAATAGTAGTAAAAGTAGTGTACTAATTAATATAAGAGAGTCGTAATATAAGAAAAAGTAGAAATATTTATTTGGTTTTGGGTATGATTTAACCAATTTCGCTTCGCTGTTTCTATATAGGAACACTAATTTGATGTTTTGTAAGAAATTAAAGTAAAATATTTTGAAAGAATTAGTCGATCAAATTGTTTTTGATTACACATATTTGAATCTTTAAGTTTGGGAAAATACTTTCGAATGGCTTCTACTAGCCACGACCCGATGGGAGGGTACAGGTTGAAAATAACCTTAAAAAAGTACATTTTTAGTTTATATTAAAAGATATGAAAAAATAGAGCGACGTGTGAAATTACGAAATTAATTATGAGGTGCTCTTAGCAAGGGTTCAAACCATGAACAATAATATTTTTCTATAAGATATTGTTCAAAGGACGAACACAAGATGGCAGTAATTTTGGCTCTTCCTTTATAGGAAGATTAAATTTTTTTTATGCAGTTAGCATGAACGTCCATACACAAGCTTTTCTAAAAGCTTTTTACGGGCAAAAAAGTGCATAGAAGCTTTTCTAATTAAAATTTAACAAAAAAGTTTTCTTTCCGTTCATATTAGATGAAAAAGCTTTTTTTCACACAAGAAAAATTTTATGTTCTCTCAGATTTTAAACATTTTTTATTTCAATAAAAAACTTTCACTCCCAACATTAATAGTTTTCGGTATATAGTTTTAATTAAAATTTTGCCAAATACCGGCCAGTGTTCTTATTTAGGAACACCATTTTCCTGGAGAACGCTTTGTCAGAAAAACTTAATTTTAATTTTTTTGAGTTACTTGGACTCCAATCATTATAAAATAGTATGTTAAATTGAACTTCCTAAAAAAATTTTTGGCTTGGCTGGAAACGGGTTAAGCCGACTAAAGATGGTTTTTGGTATAGCTGATGGTGAAAATGGCAAAAAATAGTACGACTAACTTTGATGCGTTCATAACTACTGTACATACAAATCAATATTTTATACAAATTTTAGCAATAAATAAACAATTAGGCCAACTCTTAAAAAAAATTAAGGGTCAGCTTAATTTTCCAAATCCCCCTCCCTCGTTATTTTCACCACTGCCTGTAATTAAATTCTATATTTAAGCTATAAAAAATTAAGATCAAGTTTGAAAATTAACCAAATTGGATAAACACCACGCCTTACTCCCATAAAAAACTCCATTAAAAAAAAAAATAATAAATGAATCTCAAATTTTGCTCATAAGCATATTAATATGAACTCTGGGTATAAAATTAAACCAAATCGTACAAAATCCTCGGCAGCCTCCTATACAAAGTGACTTAAAGAAAACGGTGACATCACTTTAAATTTTGCAAATTAGCTTTTATCTCAAATATACGGCCTGAGTATTAAATAAATCAAAATCGAATGAAATCCACTCCTACCTCCCAAACAAATTGGGTTAATAAAAACAGGAAAATAAATTTAATTTACACAAAAAATAATACAATGCTTTCAAATTATGCAAATAAATTTTTATCTTAACTATGCATTCTACATTCAGAATTTGCTAAAACAAAATTAAAAGTCCACCAACCTCCCATGTAAAGAGCGTCATCTTAGTAACAACCTTTATATATTTGACAAAAATTAATGTTTTTACTTGGTATTGTTCAAAACGTGCTCAGAGTCTAAAATTTTTATATTTAACCCACAAATTTTTACGTCATCAAAAAAAAGCACATTTTATTCTTAGTATACAACAAAACACGGCTGTGAGCATATTTTTACTTTGACAGTCAATAATTCTTAACTAGTTTTCTACTGATTTTATATTTAGGAAATTCACAAGGTGTTGTTTTGTTTCCTAGTGTTATATTTTCTTACGACTGAGGCATCAACACTGTTGTTTCACAAGCAAAATTGAGATAGGAGTAATAAAACCCTGCGAGCTATGTTTATTGAGTGTGCTATCTATCAGCTGTTTTTGTTTACTTTTTCTTTTTAATTTTCGTTGAAGTTTCTGCAATAAACGCCGCGACCGTAAAATATGCCGCTGAGGAAGCTTTGGCTTTATTCATGGACTTGGGACTTTCGAGGGAAAATTATAATCTACTCAGAAAGCCTTTGATGCGAAACAACGTAGATTTACTTCCAGAATATAAGAACATCACAGCATCGAAGAAAGTAACTGTTCCAGAAAATTGTGAAATAACGGAAGTCTCAGCTAAGGTAAAAGTTCAAGATATGATGGATCATACTAATCAATGCTTAATTGAAAGTATGGATCAACAAGAGCAAAGCACTTTTAAAAAACCTTACTTTGAAACCTAAAGCAAATTTCAAAGCACCGTCAAAAACATTGAAGATGAGGAAAATTACGAATACGGAATATCTCCATTACATGCAAGAAAAAGATGTATTGAATTTATCCCTTATCTTTCATACTCTCTTCCATGAAATGGCGAAAGATTTGATAAAAACACTGCAAACAAGCTGCGAGGAAAAAATAATTAACGAAGAACTCCGCAACAAACTTGGAATAAGAGTTCACCAACCGCTGCAAGCATTTGAATAGAAAAGAGATAACTGTAGAGATAACGGGTGTTAAAGGAGCGATCATTAAAGGGTTGCAAGTTATCCTTAATGTCTTAAACTGTAACGAAAACGTAAACTCAGAAAAGTATGGGATATATGCAACAGAAACAGCCGATTTAATCCAAGTCCTGGTGCATGGAAGAGAATCATAGAATATCACTCCTTACCAATTGAAGAATTATCTGTATAAGCACAAGAATCCAAAAATAAGAACTATAAAAAATACAAGCCTACTTTCAAAAATAAATTCCTTAGTCTATTTAAATTAAATTTTTTAATGTTAGAGCTGTTTTATTTTTTAGTCTATAGAAAAAAATATATTGAGATATCTCAATTCGTTCAAAAGATCAAAAGTTTTGAATTTCCGGTGTTTTAAAAGTTTTTTAAAGTTGAACTCTAAGAATTTTAATTAACTATGGATTTGTTCTCAGCAACCATGAATTATTCATAATTCAGGTTTTCAATAATTTCTTTCTAAAAAAAACACTCACATGAAGAACTTCTTATCCATTATTTGTACATCTATTAGAAAGTCTTATTTCACAGCTGTATTATTTTTCTGTCCATAGCAAAAAAGTTTCAAGAGATATCTCAATTCGTTCAGAAGTTTATGATTTTTGCAAAGAAAAATGCCAGATGCCGCCACTGTGCACCGGCAACATTTAAGAAAACATTTAAGAATAACAACATTTAAGAATAACTGCAATATACAGAAATATTTCTTAATTTTTGTGGTAGAAATATGACATACAACGATTAAGGGATGCTCACATGTGTTGTATTTTGCAGAACTTTGATACAGTGTTGGTATATGTAGGGAAAATTCCCTACTTGTAGGGATATTTGCTGCAAAAAATATTCGTAGAAAAATAAAGTAAAGATTTTTTAAAATTCTTAAAAAAATTAAATTTTCAGCAGATAAAAAAATTTTAAAATAAAAAACTATGCTCATCTGCAGTCAAATTTATTTGGTAATCTTATTAATTAATTTATATTTATATTTATATTTATTATATTTATATTTATATTTAATTAAATAACATATAAATGAACTACTTTGTGTGTTGAGACTTCTGGTAAGATTGTTGAAAAGAACATCACTGATAACAAAGCGTACCACTCTTGTAATTAACTATTAATTTAACCTTGCCAAATTTTGTGCTGTTCTTATGAATATTGCATCTTTTTTATTTTTTGTTGCTTCCCGAAATAATCAAGTAAGTTGAAAAATATTTAGCTTTTGTATATAGGAAGAAATATGTATATATATGTTTTGCAGAAATAAGTTCCAGCTCCTCAAGCGACTCCTCGGAGGAGACGATCGAGGAAAATTAAAAGTACCGCAAACAGAAATTTAGCAACAAGTGGCTAGAAGATGATTACTTCAAGGGTTGGTTGGTAGCTATAGACGAAAGTGCTCTGCGTGTAACACAATCTTAAACTTTGGAAAATCTAATCTTGAGAAGCACGCCGAAACAAAGATGCACAAGTAAAATGCGTAGGCAATACAGAAAACAGCTAAAATTACAAAAAATTTACTTAAAGAGGAGGAAAAGTAGAGAAAAAAATTTTTAAAGTAAGATAAGGGTTGCCAGGTTTTTTTTTTAAAAATCGGGATTTTACAATAAATAAATCGGGACATAAGAAAAAAAATCGGGAAAAGATGTATGCATGTCGCTCGTTTTTTTCAATAACGTCACAACTCAAAAAATGCAATATCTTAGTTAAGTACATAGAAATACTTGTCATAGATCAATTTTAATTGTGTGAATGATACCGATATCTTATTTACTTTTCGCGATAGAGGAAAATGTGGCGCTCAATGAATGAATTCTTAGTTCTTAAGACAGTATGCCACTAATTTCCAATTATATATTGTACTCTAAAAGAAATTATTCCTATTGTACTAATTACTATCGAAATAAATCAAATCAAATAAAAATCAAATCAATAGTTCAGTACCCCAGCAAAATTTTTGATGCAAATGTGACATGCATTTTTACGGACACTGCTTCCAGAAGACATTGTATATATCAAACTGTGCTTCATTTTAGCCTTATAAAGAAGTTTTTTCAAGTAGCATTTTTATAAAATCCTTCTGTAAGACATTCAACTAGCATTTCAATTCAATTAAAGTAAAAAAATTATATATAATTATAATATATGGTTTAGATATTTTCCGTGGGATTTTTTAAACTCCCAATAAAACCCAACAACTTACTGCTTACAACACGTGTAATTTTTTTGAACCCTCACAAAACCCAAGCACTTTTCATTTCCAACACCAAAATCACTAGTCTAGAATGTCGAGAAAAGGGATTTTTTTCCCAGAGATTTTTTAATCCCCAAACCACAAAAGCCATTCCAGTCCATTTAATGCCTTCTTAAAGTTCTCCTACTAGAAAAAAACCTACTAGAATCCTTTGATTGAAGGGCTGAAAGAAATCTTCCATTGAAAAAGTCCTAGAAGCACTTCTAGAGAAGACTAAGGAAAGCATTCCTCCCAGCGGTATGTTGCTTTAAAAAATATATTTTATTACCCAAGGAAATAAAACCACACCAAACAGTGCGTTTTTCAAGTTTTATTGGCAGCTCTTGAACTGCCTCTGGCTGCTCTTCAAATGAACACGTACAAATTGTAAGTGAAGAAGAATATCTGTACAAATTTAGTGATGTAGAAATAAAAACATGGAAAATATTTTTAAAAGTAATAAAAATAATAAAAAATTAAATTGTGTATCGGAAAATCGGGACATTTGGCGTCCCGCTTAAGGTCTTCGCGGGACGCACATTTTTAGGCTAAAAATCGAGACAACCCGCGTGGAAATTGTGACCTAGCAGCCCTAAATAAGCACCCATAATAACAATGTCGCATTTCTTGTGGTAGATCACCTTATTCCACTTTTAAAAGAAACTATGCCGGATTCTAAGATAATAAAAAATGTTGAACTCGGAAGTTGTGCACCAGCGTAATGAAAAATGTAATAGCAAAAGTAGTAAAAGATAATTTAGAAAATAAATTAAAAGTTTACAAATTTTCTGTCATGATCGATGAGAGCACAGACATCGGCCTTAATAAGCACATGTGCGACCTGGTCAGATCTTATGACGAAGAAAGCGAGCGAGTTGTGGTTAAGCTGCTGGATCTTCTTCCAGTACGGACTGATTGCACTGTACACAATTTATAAAGAATGCATTCTATCTTTTGGAATACCTTTTAACAAAATAATTGGCAATTTTACTACAAATGATATTCTATATACGTGAATTTCTAAGTAATTATTTTATTACATTTATAAGGTATGTGCAGAGACGGCGCAAGTGTAATGATAGATCAGTATAATTCTTTCGCATCCCAATTAATTAATGACATCCCAGATGTAATAGTTGTAAAATGCAAATGCCATTCGACAGCAATTATTGCAAGTAAGACTTGTTTAGCGCTGCCAAGAGCACCTGAAGATCTTTTGCGGCAAATCGTTTCATATGTCTCGGGAAGTTATAAGAAATGTGCGCAATTAGAAGCTCTGCAGGAAATGCTTAACGAGAAAAAGAAGAAAATCGTAAGGACTTGTGCAATAAGATGGCTCTCACATCAAAAGTGCGTTGAAAGTGTATTAGATTACTGGCATGTGCTCTTGGAATTTGTTAAACAAGCTGCTTCGCAGGATAAATTGAAATCATCCGAATTGATTTTATCTGAGCTCAGTAATGAATGCAATAAGGTGTATTTACTCTTCCTTAAGTATGTCCTCAACTATTTTAATTTGCTAAGCGCAATTTTTTTGTCGAAAGCGCCATTAATACAAGTTCTTCAACGTGAATCTATCAAAATATTTCTTAGCTTAGGCCAAAATTTGATTATAAAGTAGAGCTCAACATTTCTTGTGTTGTTAAATCGTCATTTATTTCCCTGCCACTTGAAGAAGTTTTTCTTGGACATGAGTGCAACGAGGTCCTAACTACTGTTCCAAAAGCGGCTGCAAACAAAATAAGGATATGGATTGTCTCCTATTTCATATTATCGCCTTAGAAAAGATACAGTGGAGATTACCCCTCAAAACTGAGATATTCAAAGAAATTGAATTTTTAATTCTTGAAGTTGTGATGGGGCAAAAAGGAATGAAAAATTAATTGTCATTTAAAAATATTTGTAAAAAAATAAATGTAGATGTTGGCCCTCTTTTGCAAGAGTGGAGAACATTTGAGTTCAATTTTTCAGAGGAAGAAAAAGAGAATCTTTTAAATCAGAGCACTGAAAAGTTTTGGAGCAAAATCAGTAAAATAAAAAACTTTAATGACAATATTATGTTTCCTATTTTGTCCATATTAGCCAATTTTGTTTTAGCGCTGCCCCATGCTAATGCGGACTCTGAGAGAATTTTCTCAATCATAACAGATGTTCGTACGAAAAAAAGAAACAAGATAAGTCATAAAATTTCAACTTCCATTTGTATTATCAGCTCATTTTTGAAAGACTAAAACCTGCATTGCTGCAGTTTGCAATGTAAAGAGTCCCATTACCAAAAATAAAGGCTTCGGAACTTTATGATCATCATTAAGTGCTCATTTCCATGCAGAGATTTTTTATTTTTAGAACTCTGTCCCAAAATTTAAATTTAGACAATTTTTCTCGCTACTCATTATATGTGGTAATAGAAGTATTCACAATTCAGTGTACTAACCAGTACAGTTGAGTACTTGTGCACTTTACAAAACCAAAATACACTTACGTCAAAAGTCTGCACAACTTCATTTCTACTATAACTCTAAACTTGAGGACTTGAGCAGTTGTGCACTTCTGTGTGTTTCAAAATTTGGTAGCGTTGAAATAGTGATGGTGGTGTGTTCACAAAAATCTAATTGCACAAGTCCTATACTGGACTGGCAAGTGCACTGAATCGTGAATACCCTTAATGTATGTTTTATTGGTTTCTTTTTATAAAAGCAAATGTATAGCAAAGTACAACATTTTTGTATTGTTTTGTTTTTTCACAATTAGTTTTATAACTTTTTGAACTGAATACGATCTCAATTTACAAATTTTATGTTATTTTTGATTTTTTAGTAAGTATTTTTTAAAGAAAAAATGTATGTAAATGAATTCATAAGTAAATAAATGTTTGTTAACAAATAAATTTTATAAGCGTATATTGCTATTTTTTTAATATTGAAATGTGAAAATTCATATGCTTATTTGCTTTAAAAATAAAACAAAAAACAATTTGAAAATGGGTTCAAGAGTTTTTTCAGTCGGCTTTCCTAGTAACTATATTTAATATTGATACTTATTCAAGAGTCTTTATAGAATTAAGTTTTTTTGGTTTTAGTTTAATGTTACGTTGGATTTTATTTTATTTTGGAGGTTGAAATTACTTCCTTAAAGTGCAAAAATTACAAAACAGTTGTAGGGATTTTTGTAGGGACATTTTTTTCAGCGTAGGGAAAAGTAGGGATTTTTTCCGCTGCTTATGAACTTTTTTAAAAAGAATGTACCAACACTGCTTTGATATACGACATAAAACAGGCCTTGTGAATCGCCTTATTAATCACAAATAATATAATATTGGACATATGTAAAATATAATAAAAATAAATTTAGCTTTTTCTCAAACTAAGAGAATTATTTACCGATCTTTATTAGCATTAAAAATTAAAAATTTAAAGATGAATTCAATCAAATAGGTAAAACAATTTTATGTAATGCAGTAAGAGTAAACTTTTATATTATTTTTATATTAAAACATGACCATTTGATATGACATGATATTTTAAAAACCAAAAATTCTATATGTTATGCTTTTATTTTACAATGGCATCGTATCGCTTCACGTCAATTTTTTTATCTTCCTCAGGGACAAGTTTCTCGAGAGTCAAAAAAGCACAGACTCAAATACGTACGTTGTTGTAATTACGAACTGTAAAATCATAAGGTAAATCCTGCTTTCAAATTTAATTAAAAACAAACCATTTTTCAAAATGCTGTTTAGAAAAACAGGAATCGATGTTAAACTATCCAAAAATGCAACCGAACTCAAACACAAATTTAAAGCAAACACGAATTTATCAAGAAACAAATGCAAAGACAGTTTTATGTTTCTCGCCATGTAACCTAGATCCGTTGAGACACATTACTACAACAAATTTAAAGGAAAAAACAATTATAAATTGTATTAGGAACCATGCAAAAGTACAGAGCAAACGACAACTAACACAGAAAACGCATACAAACAAATAATTTGAAAATGAGCGGCAGATAAAAGCTTTCCAAAACTTTTATTAACTTGTAGTGGTAATGAATAGTGAGCTGCTTAGGCTAGGTTTGAAGGTATTAGTGTTAAGTTGAAGCTGTATAAGTGCGAGAAACAAAATGCGGATACTTTTTGAAAACTTTGCAAAATAGAAAGGATTTATTTTGTTTGTGCAATAATTAAATTTTGAACAAAAAAAAATTTTAAAAATATACAGCAGTAAGGGTTCAAATTTATAGTTTAGTAATAAACTTACAAAAAGTAAAAATCATCAAAATTTGTTTGTTATTTAAAGAAACACTAAAATGCAAAACTATGGCAAAATGGTTTTTTCAAACTTGCAGCAAGGCGCCCAAATGTTTGTTTGTTTGCGTGAGCTAACTCATACTAACAAAGACACTTTCAGAGCTCCGCTCAAAGCTTTGTGCGTACTCTAAACAGCACCTTTGCTCTGACCTAACGTTACACTCTCGCTTTCAAAGCCGAGGAACTGAGCTTTTGCCTTTTTTACTGGTATTGCTCTGCAGTGTTTTTGATTTGGTTTCTTACCAAACTCTAGCTCTTTTTGAGCTCGAAACTGAATTCAAGTGAGCAAAAGAGTTTCATGGGGTATAAAAGCCAGCCACTGACCACAGACAGCATCCAGTCAAAGGTTTGGAATCGTAGTGATTCTTATCCTTATAATTTTATTTTTTCATTTCTACTTTTGTGTTGAAAGGTGCTTAAAATTTTTATAAAGTTTTTTACTCATTTCCAAATAAAAGTTTAACTAAAGTTGTTTTGTAGCAATATTGATTTGTTTTATTTGATTTTAAAGTGTTTTTGCTTGAATTTGTTGCGTTTGCTAATCTAAAATTTTTTAAAATTTCAGTGCTGCTGATTTCTAGTTCGTGTTTCGCAAAAACATAAGAAAGATGAAAGTATTTGTGAGTATTTTGGAAAAATATTTATAAAAAAAAGTGTTTTTTGTTTGCTCTTAAGATATTAATTCAAGTTATTTACATAACAAGTACAGTTAAGTACAGTAAAATTAAATGTGAGTCGTTTACATGGATTTAAGCTGCGCCAAATTTGAATAAACTTAATTTTATAAAAAAATTTTGTTCTGAGAAAATATAGAATGAATTTGCGAAAAGTTTATTTTAAAAATATTCAAACTACATGTCGAAACAAAAAATGTTCTAAAAGAAAAAGTTTTATTAGTTATTGACTTTTCATTATTATTGTCATTTTCATTATTTTTATTTTTGTAAAACTTTTATTTCTTTATTAGTTTTTCTTCTTACTGAAACATTATTGAACGCATTGACCTATTGTAATATACTAAAGTTAGTTTTATGCCAAAATCAGCTTGCTTGTTGCTATTGTGAATTATTATTTTTTATTTGCAACTAAGATTTCAATTTAAGCTATTAAATTATTTTTGCAAATATTGTCTTTTAAATTCATTCAAATAAAAGGTTAAAAATGTTTAAAAATTATTTAAATGTAAATAATGTTCAATGTTCAAAATATATTTTATTAGCTTGTTTTCTTTAAATTTATATCATAGAATTGATCTTTATTTTTTTTTTTCATAAAATTCTTTCAATTTGTTTCAAGAATCTTAGTATTACTTTTATGTCAAAAATCATTTGTTTTGTGTTAACTTCATTGTTATCACTGTTTTAAGTTCACTTTTTCATGAATTTTATTAAAACAAACTAAAATAATCACTTCTATTACATTCAAAATTAAAGAAAGATAAAAAAAAATATTTAAGCATTGTATGATCTGGTCGTTTGCTCAAAACACACTTTAACGTGTGTTTTAATATATGTCTTAGAACATATTTAGGCTGCAGTTAAAGTTGAAAATTGAACAAATTTTAATGTGTGTTTTGATATATGAAAAATTATTTTTTTCTGTATTCAACATCTTTCGATTAGGAAGAGTAAAAGTTGTAAGAACTATGCATAGACAAAATGACAACGCTATGTTTGCATAAGTCACGTAAGATCTAAATTTACACATTTCAATGAAAACTGATAAGTTACTAGCTGTCCTTATTTTAATTTGTTTAAGCTTTTCAGTCTCCACATTTTTCAAAATATTTTGATTATTCTTATTTCATAAGATGGTTTAAATTAAATTAGATTTGAATTAAATCAAAACAGTTTCATTTAAACTCATTTCAGTATTCAATTTGAATTTTTTTTAATCGTTTTAATACTTGCAAAGGAGACTTTTATCTATAACTGACATCATTTTTCTTATACTTCTATGCAAATTATTCATATGTACCTGTTGTTGAGTTCGAAGTACTCAATTTAATGTTTAATCATTGAATCTTTATGAAAATCAAATTCAACTTAGTTAAAAATAATATTTTAGAGTAAATAATATTTAATACAGTAAAGTCAAATTCAAGTCAACATTTTAAATAAAAGATGAATTTGAAGAATGTTGATTTTGAAACTAAAAAAGTTTAAATTGATTTTTAAAAAGTTTATTGACAAATGTAAATGGTTATATTTACATTTTTGTATCTTTCATCTCTAAATAAAATGTATCTTTTATAAAGTATAAACACAAGACTACTGAATAAGCGTACTGTAATTCGTTAATACTTTGAATAATATGTACTATTCACTTGCTTTTATAGTTCTTACATCATTCAACTTTTTCCACTACAATCGTATTATTGTTGTACTGCTTCCATGTAAGCTACTGGAAAATTACTATATTTTTGCATTTTTATTCTACTTGTTATTGAAAATGTTAATAAATGTTTTTTCTGAAAAATGAAGAATTTGAAATTATTTGACCACTTTTATAAGTAAATGTCAGTGTTATTTTGCTATAATAGCAAACTTATTAAATCATTTTATTGCAAATATTCTGAATATTTTAAAGATTTTTGCCTAACAGTTTCATCACAATGTATTTAAAAAATTGTTTCAATTTCGCCTGTTGCTATCATAACAATTTTATTTACTTTATTTAGTAAATATATTTAGTTTTGATTTCTTTCTAGCTTTAAAGGCATTTCTTTGCCAATTTGAGACAAGTAGTTAAATTATATGCTTACTTTTCTATGTTAAGACTCCATTTACAAAATTTATAGTATTTCACTTACGTATACGAATGTATATGATCTAAACAGTTTTTTTATTTTTTTTTAAATCTTTGGTAAAAATGCTAAAACGGTTTAGTAATGTTAAAACGGTTTCAGATATGAAAGGGTAAGAGATTAACCTTTCGATTTACAATATTTACTTTAAAACAAAGAAAACATTTCTCTTCTCTCTTATATTTTATGAGAAGATCTTGTAACTTCAACATTTTTTTCTTCTATTCTGCTTTGTATCCGAATTAAAAAAAGGTTTAATAGATGTAAATGTTTCATAAATTAAGTAAATAAAATATTTATATATCTGTCCTGTTTTTTTTTTAGAGTGAGATGCATCGAATGCAAGTAGCTTTCCATCTCAACCTTTTTATTTCTATTCTGCAGAGTAGCCACTTAGTCGAAATATTCGTTAATTCACTTGCTCGCTCAAAACATAATAGTACTAGTTCAGCTAAAATACTTTCCAGATTGCACAAACTGGTATTTTTCTTGTGTTGATGTCTTAGGAAAAGATATTTTTTTATTCTATATTTTTTTAGTATATTTACTAGCCTATTGTAAACTATTTTCGACGCTAGTGTTTTTGTTTTTCAGCAAAATATTAAAATAATTAAAGCTATGTTTTTACTAGATAACACAAATAGCAGAAATTTTTACTACATTTTGTATTGGTATGAATATTCAAGAAATATTTTCAACTATGTATATTTCCTTATTAATTTTCAAACGAAAAATAGCTAAGACAGCTTCGATATTTATGATTGGTAAGATATTTTACTATTACGTATTATTTTACATACTTAAATACTAATAGTGCATAATTAGTAAAAAGAACACATTTAAATAAAAATACTCTATATTAATATCTATTTCACTTAAAATTAACTTATTTGGTGCAAAAACTAATGCGCATTTAACTTTGAAGTCCTGAGAATCCTTGAAGGGTAGGAAAATATCTAAATTTTAGCATTGAATATGTTCTCATATCATTTACTGGCCATATATTCCAAAAATATATATGCCATCTATTTTTGATCCGTCAGTTAAGATCTCAATGCCATTGTAAGGTGAAAAGTTTCCAAGTTCCCACTCTTCTCTACAGGGAATAGATACATCGAACTAACTTTCAAAGGACAAAAACTATCCTGATGTGATATAGTTAATGGACCTAAAAATAGGAGGGAGAAATTTTCTTATGCAAAAATTTCCTAGCTTACCTTCCTTCCACTGGTAGGCGGCTTTTAGGTGGATGGCTGTATTTGCGTCCATCTGCTTAGCTAGGATGTCAAGTGGGGTAAGAAGGATTATGTCTAATGCGTCTCTCGGAGTGGTTCTTAGGGCTTCACTGATGCACAGTTTCGTTGATCTTTAAACTTTACGGAGAAGGTTTATGTGAGTCTGTTTTTTGAGTGAATGCCACCAGACAATAGCACCATATTGCAATATTGGCCTTACAACTGCTGTATACAGCCAGTGAGTAACAGTTGGTTGTAAGCCCCATTTGCTACCAACCGCCTTTTTGCATGAGTATAACAGGGCCGTATTCGCTAGCAGGACTCTCTCGAGCAGATTGGGCTTCCAGATTGGTTTCCTATCCAGTGTAAGGCCCAGGTATTTTGCTTGATTTCAGAAGCTAAGTCTTGTGTTTTCCAGTTAGGAGGACTAATTAAAGGTAGATTGCATTTTCTGTTAAAAATATGAGCCCAATTTTAACAGCATTTTTTTTAAATTAAGTAAATATTTTATAGAAAACGTGTTTAGCATCTCACCAAACAGCACTAAGCACTTTTTCAAGTTTCCTATATTTCCTTGAATAATCACATAACATTAGCTGTTTTCTTTGGCAGTCGTTTTTCTCTAAAGTATCAAACAAATTTTAAATAATTGTTTCTACTGATTTATTAACAATTTAACTTAAATTCCATACAACTATTCATATTAACTTTTTTAGCGCTTTCCTAAAGAACAAAAAAATAAAAAATTATGTTCATATTTTCTTCTGCTACCAATACGTTTGACAACTACTTTTCTAAAACATTAACCCATCAACACTGTTGGCATAAATTAATATAATTATTACTTCAACGCTAAAACTATGTGGTAATAAAAGCGAAAGTGTCCACTTCATATGGTAACTTCCAATGGTAACATCCAAATTATAATTTATAGAAACTGGCTAAAACTATAGTGAAATTGAATTGCGACAAAAAACACGTGCGTTATCCGCTCATGAAACAAATATAAAATAAAAAATAAAAAATTACAATAGTTAAAAGTGCTTGCCAAAACGTATGATGACCAAAACAAAAACAAAAGAAAATAATTTTAGCACTTTTGTTTTGCTATCAATTTTCTTGAGATTTAATTAAAATGCATAGCATGTGAATTTTACGCGCCAAACTCTGACAACCTTAACAACAGCTAAGCAAACAACCACCAAAAAACATAAAAAAATTACAAAAAAGTTTGCTTTTCCGGCAACACGCAGTGACTTTGCACAGACTGTTGTGGCTGGTCTTGTCTTGTGTTGATCTGACTGGGCTAAACGCCAGACTAAACGGTATCGTTTGTGTTCAGCGTAAACAAAACAAAATTAAAGATGTATGAGCATTTTATTGACTGCATAAATTATTGGTGAATCGGAATTAGTAACATTTTCATTACAATGCGATGTGAAACGGTTTAGTGAACGTTGCCACAAAATACCGCTAATAATTTATGTCATTGGCATAAATTATATTTATATTGAATGCGGAAAAGTTTATTGACCAATAATGCGACTCACAAAAATTTAATTATTTTTTTATGTTATCACTGACAAAGTGAATGAGACGGATTTAATTATTTTTTTTTGTTATCACTGACAAAGTGAATGAGAGAACTAATGAGACGGATTTTTTGACTTATACTAAAATTTAGAATTACAAAATTTGCTATCTTTTCATTTTCTTACACTTTGTTCACGTATTTTTACATTTTTGCAGAGAGTTTTTTTTATTTTTTTTCCAGTTTTTTGCCTAATCAGCATTTTTCGAATCCACTTACAAAACTATCTTTCAGTTTTGCCCTGTTCTTTTCAATAAACCTAATCGCTGACAGTTTTTTCAGTTGTTCATTGATCTTCTAATCTTATAAAATTCTAGCCACATCATATCGATATATTTCTTCAGAAAGTTAAATTTATACACTTTTCATAACATTTATTTATAACAAACTAACTATTAAACTTGTTTTTAAGACATGAATTTCAATTTAATAGAATTCTTGTATACATATAATTTTTTTTTCCTTTTAAAGGAACAATGTAGAATAACACAGACATTCTACTTTGTTCCTTTTACTCTTAACCTATTTCAAGTATCTACTATTTTATATGGTTCGGTTTTTTAATATTGAAACGAGCAAAATACCTTAATTTCATATTGTGTGCGTGTGGTGTGATTTGGTAGAAACCGTCACGTAACAGTGAGATTGCTGTGTGTGTATGCAAGTATAGAGTAGACCTCTGCATGGGTAGTCTTAAACAGGGTTTCAAGACATTTATTTGGAAACGAGTGATTGACATGTTACATTCGTTGCGAGCCTTAGCACAGTTCGAATCGCCCAGTTCAGCCTAGCATCGCCGGACAAACAAATCCAAATCAATGACTCGGAAAACATGAACGCAGCTTAAATATATGATATGAATCTTATTTTCAACAACAACAACATAATATTTTGTGCACAAATTGAGAGAATTAAGACTTTAAACATCTGATGTCAGAATTACAAAAAGCTTTTTGACACTAGGGTGGACGCTAAAAATAAGTTTTTGTTTTATACTCTTCGTATATGCGCTTAAAAGTTTTTATTTTTTTCTTATTTTGAAGCTAGGGCAAACACTAGGTAAATATGGATCACTGATGCCAAATCCGTTGTCAGAATTTACAAATTTTAAAATTTATTTATATATAGGGCTGCCACCTTTATTTTTGCTATTTCGAAAACTAGGTAAAAATGGGTACCTGATGCCAAATCCATCGTAAACATTTACAATTGCAAAATTTTTTGGACAATAGGATTGCCGCTTTGAAATTTTTAATTTTGGCGATTTCGAAGCTGGGGCAAACACTAGGTAAAAATGGGTCCCTGAGTAAAAAAAAAAAACATTTTTAGGGTCCACCCTAGTGTCAAAAACTTTGAAAATTCTAAAATAAGATTCGAAAGCAGTGGCCCCTTAATACTGTAAGCAAGTATACAAAGAGTATAAAATAAAAAAAAAACATTTTTCGGGGTCACCATAGTTTCAATAAAATGTTTTTAAGATCTGATCTCAGATTAAAAACCAAAAAAGAAATTATGTGGTCTACCCGACTCAGAACAATTCTGACGAAACCCAAGAATGATAATTTGGAAATGATTTAATGCGTTCGATTCATTAATTTTTTTGAGTTTAAAAAATAAAATCAAATCGTATTACTCAAAAGCAAAACATGCACATGATTTGTTTTGCTGCTGACGAGTGCCCGGCAGTGATCGTTTGCTTTCGTCTGACTCGTTGTTATAGCTATGTAAGCGACTGAACTCAACACTGAAGGTACATTGTTATGGCAGAAACGAGTGCATCCGTGCAGAGGTTTAGTATAGAGCACACTACAAACTAGCAGGCGAGTGCGTGTGCTTATTTAATGAGTGCTTCTGAAAGGCCTACCTTTTGAAGGTTCTGAGTCTTTTCAAAACATTTCATATCAAGAAATTTTAAAAAAATAATTTTTTTTGAATTTTTAATGAACAGAATAATTATATAAAAAAATCTAAATTTTAAAAAACAAAAAAAAAATTTTTTGGCCCAGCTGGGTTGCGACCCACGCCTCCGAATTTAAACTCTTTGCATATCATCCCAGTAGCGGATGGAATATATTCCGAATATATGAAGCATCAATTACCTTGTAATGACCACTACTTCCGACTATATTACCTTACTATGCATAAAAGGCCTTACATTTAACATTGAATGAGATAGGAGGTAAGTGATCGCCTCCCTTCAGCATTACCTAGAAGTTATGGAGTAACATACTACTTGTATTAAGTTATAAAAATCACTGCATTACTTTTCCTTGTATGCTACATTACAGGTAATGAGGTATGAGTTAATTACTTCTGCTATATGCACACGCATTACTTTTTGAAAAAAGTAATGCTTCCTTACCTGGTAATTTATTCTGTATGAGTTCTATGGTAGCCACTGGCAAAACCGCTGCTGGGATATTATATGAAAACATTTAATTGGAAAAATACTTAGTACCCAGCAGCGGATTTGCCAGTGGCTACCATAGAACTAATACAGAATAAATTACCAGGTAAGGAAGCATTACTTTTTTCAAAAAGTAATGCGTCTGCATATAGCAGAAGTAATTAACTCATACCTCATTACCTGTAATGTAGCATACAAGGAAAAGTAATGCAGTGATTTTTATAACTTAATACAAGTAGTATGTTACTCCATAACTTCTAGGTAATGCTGAAGGGAGGCGATCACTTACCTCCTATCTCATTCAATGTTAAATGTAAGGCCTTTTATGCATAGTAAGGTAATATAGTCGGAAGTAGTGGTCATTACAAGGTAATTGATGCTTCATATATTCGGAATATATTCCATCCGCTACTGGGTATTTTCTTATAAGGTGTTGGACTAGCACACGAGAGGATGTGGGTTCAAATAAGGAAATGATCAGTGCCAAAGTTGAGTTTAAGTAGTGTTTATAATGCTTGCAGTTTTCCGTCTGTATAAAAATAGCACAAATATATTTCTTCTAAGAAAGACTTATAACATGCATCCTCAAAAGAGTGCTTATTTAGGGTCTTTTTAGAGCAGCGAAAGCAGTAGGCACACGAAATTTTCATATTTCATACAAAAAAGGAAATGGACTTGGGTATGAGCGCGGAAGACCTATGAATTCTAAATGAAGGCCTACTAGCTTCGCTTCGAAGTGCTGACATTGCCGATTAGGAGATTCAAGCATACTAATAAACGAGTAGGCGAGTGAGCAGCTCTCTCTTTCTCTCTCCATAAAACTCTCTCTCTCTCTCTCTCTCTCTTTCTCACTTTCAGTCTGTCTGTCTCTGTTTCTGACACGTAGAAATTTCGTTAAAACGCAATTGTGATTTGTATTTGTGTGTTTGCTTAAAATCATTTGCGAGAATATTTTTATTAGAAATGGAAACTACAGAAAATGTATGTACTACAGTGTAATCTAATGTAAGAATTAAAAACAAATTTTTGAAACTAGGGTGGTCCCTAAAAATGTGTTTTTTTTTATTTTATACTTTTTGTGTACGTGTCGGCAGTATTAAGAGGTTTCTGATTTCGAATCTGATTTTTTTGCCTATAGGATTTTTTGTTTTATACTATTTTTAGATGCAGTGATCGCTGATTCCGAATTTTATGTTAGGGGTCGTCCATAAACTGTTTTACTAATTAAGGGGTGGGGAGGGGTTTTGAAAAGCACTACGATAAGTAACGGTAGGGGGAGAGGTTTCAGACATTGTAACGTGACTAAAAATTAAAATAAAACTTTAAAAAATTTTTGCTGATTGTACCCGGTGTTACTCCGGAATGATAATATTATGTAAATTTTTTTTGAGATTTTTATTTGAATTTTCTTAAAAAATATGGAAGATTTGCAAGAGTGTGTAATAAAATGAGAAAAATATGTATATATTTTAAGGAAAATATTTAATTTTATACTCTTCGTAAATGCGCTAGTCACTGTTTTCGAATCTGATGTAAGAAATTCAAAAAGTTTTTTTGACGCTAGGGCAGACCCTACAAGTGTTTTTTTTAATTCTTAAGTAAGTCCGTTTTTCAATCCAAATTTCCAATCAATTCAAGCTCCATACAAGAAACATGATAAATTTTCAACGCCTTGTTGTGTTATGAAACAAACATCGCTGACAACAGCAACTGCATATTTTCATCTCTCATAAGAATTTTACATCTTAATTTTCAAAAAATAAATTTCTTTTTCCTAAAATATTGAATCAAACTTTTTAATTTTATTGTTAGTTTTCATTATTTGTCTTGAAAAATTATGTAAAGTAAATAGTAATACAAAAATATACAGATTTTATTTCGTTCGAAGTTGAAGGAAAAGCATAAGAAACTTCGCTCCTCGAGTGTATTTCTTGTAAATACATTTTCCTCTATTTTTGCTTTTATTCCAATTTGTTCCGTATCTTTCTTTCATTTATAATTTCTCTTTTTTTTTTTTGTTCAAACGGATAATAAATAGTTTGTCTATTTTGTGGTTAAAAGAGCAAAATGAAAATTCATTGTTCACATTCCACTTAGTATCGTTTTTATCATATTTTCAAAAATAATGTCATTTTTCGATATCGTACTTCTTGTTCACTGACTAATCAGCAATTCTTTCTACCACTCTTTTCCTTTGCAGTTCTGCTTAGCCGCCCTCCTTGTGGCTTCCGCCTGTGCAGGCGATACCGAAGTCAAAGCTGTCGCTTCCAGCGAAAAGAAGATTCCACTCGAGAAGAAACTCGACAAACGTGGTCTGCTCGATCTCGGCTACGGCTACGGTCACTCCGGCCTCGATGTCGGCCACATAGGCCATGGCTCCGTTGCCGGTCACGGTTATGGACTCTCATCGGGCCATGGTGCCATCCTTGGTGGTGGCATTAGCTCTGGCTATGGAGGTGCAGTAGTAGATGCTCATGCTCATCCAGCCTACATTATCAGCAAATCTGCCGATATCCACAGAACTGTCACCATCACCCAGGGTATTCCAGTGCCTGTGCACGTCGATCGCCCCTATCCAGTTGTGCACGAAAAGCGCGTGCCCGTCGAGGTTAAGGTACCCGTACCACAACCCTACGAAGTTATCCGCAAAGTTCCCGTCCACACCAAAGAATACGTCAAGGTACCCGTACATGTACCACAACCCTACACTGTTGAGAAGCGTGTCGAAGTTAAGGTGCCCGTTCACCACGATCGTCCCTACCCTGTGAAGGTTCCAGTGCCACAGCCCTACGAAGTGATCAAGCACGTTCAAGTGCCCGTTAAAGTACCCGTGCCACAACCCTACGAAGTCATTAAGCACGTTCAAGTGCCCGTCAAGGTTGAAGTTCCAGTGCCACAACCCTACGAAGTGATCAAGCATGTCAAGTACCCCGTTCACGTTCCAGTCGATCGTGCCGTCCACGTCGAAGTGCCCAGACCATACCAGGTCGTGCATGAGAAACCCTATCCAGTTGTGGTTGAGAAAAAGGTACGCATTGAGGTGCCCGTCCAAGTTGATCGCCCCTATCCAGTTCCAGTCGATCGTCCCTACACCGTCAAGGTGCCCGTTGCCGTGCCACAACCCTACACTGTAGAGAAACGCGTGCCCTACACAGTTGATCGTCCTGTCGCAGTGCCCGTGCATGTGCCCGTCGATCGCCCTTACCCCGTGACCGTTCAACGCCCAGTACCCGTTCATGTTGATCGTCCAGTTGCCGTGCCCGTTGCAGTGCCAGTTGTTGCCGGACACTCCGTCGTTGCGCATGGTGGTGCCTATGGTGGTAGTGCCTATGGTGGTGGTGCCTATGGTGGCGGTGCCCACTTAGGTGGTGGTATCAGCTATGGTGGTTCCGGTCATGGCTTCTCATCGAGCGGCCTCGACGGACACGGCTTAGCTTCCGGTGATCACTCTGTCATTGTCGAAGATCATGGTCATGGTCATGGCGGTTATAGCTACTCCCATTCCCACAAGAAGTAATAGACAACCGAGCAGAAGTGAAAAAATAACAAAGAAGCGATTAACACGTTCGTAGATATAGTTAAGGAAATTCAAATTCGACGCTAATTTGCCAATTCTGAACAAAAAAACACTTAAAGAACAATATGGAAACGAAACAATGTGTGAAATGAAACGAAGATAATAATTATAATAATAACGGCGATGTCTAAAATACACAGCAAACTGATTTAAGGTGAATTTCTCGTAATGTTAGCTTATATTTTAAAAATAATTTTGCAAAATCCTGCCACTTAGTTTTTAAGTTACACTCTACAAAATGTTATTATTTTTTTTAACACATTCACACATGCACACACCTTCAATACTAGCAGACTTTTGTAAATTATTCTATAGTTTGTTAGTCAAAACTGAGTTTAGGATAATGTTTGTCTAGCTGCGCATAGTGATTGCTTTATTATACGCAGTCTAGCCGGGCGTTGAGTTTTTTATCAGTGAACTCAAAATTTTTCACAACGAAAATTGGCGAAATATAAAAGATTTTCTTATAACTCTTGCATCATTACACTGAAAAAATAATACTGTTGCTTTAGGATTCTACGAACCAATTTTTCACTAATGTGGAACTCATTGTGATATTCTTCCTGCGTTAAATGTGGGGTTCCACATTTTGCACTGAAAAACAAAAATTGAGCAATATTAAAAATTGCGAAAATCTTTGATATTTTGCTATTATTTTCTTTTATTTGTTTTTGCTTCTGTAATATATGAGAATGTGTATTTTTTATGTCAATGTTATGCAATAATTTGTTTTCTTCCGGAAAAGTTTTCTTTATTATTATTGTAATTAATAATATTATAAATAATTGTAAATATTAAGAAAAAAATGTATAAATAAATAAATATTTAAAAAAAATTAAATGTAAATATGTATTTTTATTCAAGAGAGAGATAGAGAGAGCGAGAGAGATAGAGAGAAAAAGCGAAAAAAGCATAAATTCAAGGTAGGTAGACAGTGGTAAATGGACACATGACTTAGCCAATTATTTTTAAAAATATTTCCAAAGTATTTGCTAGGCCTGCAAAGCTTGTTAAAAATTCTCTTTAAAATTTCTTCGGTCATGAGCACTAAAATACTAATGACGTCCACTTTACATAGTTAGCGACGATGGGAGTAGGAATGCCGCTTCCCAGTTGTAAATGGACACATAACGTTTCGAATTACTTTTTAGATACAATGTAATTTCAAGGCCTCCAAGGCCTGCCTTGAATTCTCAATTAGAAATGTTCGGCCATGGTCGTTAAAACACTCTTGACATCTACCTTACACAGCAGGGAAGATAATTCCAATTTTCGGTTTGGTACTAAGGGGATTTAAAAAGTACTAAATATACTGAATAAAGAAATTAAATAAAAACTTAAAATTTTATATACATAGTTTTATTAGTTCGACATAAAAAAAAATAAATAAAACGGAGATTACAAAGACTTAAGTTTCTAAAGTAAAGATAGCAACATACGAAATATAAAAAAAACATTAATTTTTTAATTATAAGTATGTTGTATTTCATGCAAGGAGCTTTGAATTAGTAATGTAGTTAGTTGATTATAAATAAAATATAAGTTTGTAAAATGTAGGAAATTCTCATCGATCTGCTATTGCGTCGATATTTTGCATATTTTAAAATCTAAACAAATAATATTCTGCCTGATCATATAAAAGAAGCTTAAATTGGTGACAAACGCATTTTTTTAACCTTTAATAAAAACAGAATCGAAGCATTGTAAATGCTTGTTCATCAATGAATTTTGGCAGAAAGTGTATTAAGGTACTATTACAGTGTGTAAAAACTTAAAAATCAATTTTTTTTTTTGTTATAATATGGTTCTGTAAGGTCTTAAGAAAACGTATACAAAATTTTAGAAAAAAATATCAAATAGAAAAAAGTTATAACATGTATTATATTCGTATGTCGCGTGATATTCAAGAACATTTAAATCTTTAAGCGCGTTTTTCTCGAAACAAGGTTGTTCGAATCGGCTTTTAAGATATCTGGAGTTCTACTTGATTGATTTCGATGAATCTTGATTCATTGTGATCCTTATGGACTCTGTTAAGCACTAGACCTATAAAAATCCAAAAAACTTGTAAATTTTTTTGTATAGCTGAAAGTTTCGGCAAAAAAGGGGGTTTTTTGTAAATTTTTTTCAACGCATGCCATTTTTTATTTCTTTTTTTTTTATTTGCGTAGGTTAAGTGCTCAACTACAGCCCTTAACTCAAGAATGCCCTTGATTTTTTACTCTCAGACGTTTTGTAAATGCTGGCTACAAGAAGCCAATTGCAACAATTTTTTAAACACGCCAACTTCAACGCCCTGTAGAAAATTAGATAAAAAAATTAATAAAAAAGGTGTTTTTTATAGCTAAACACTGTAAAAGTACCTTAAAAACAAAGCATCATCGTATACATTATTTATATTTCATCATCGTACATCGAAGTATTTGATAAAATGAGAACATGAGCGTCGAAATACTCTTACACAAGAGGATTGATTAATAGATTATCAAAATAAAATAAACAGTTTTCGAAATGCAATGTAAAAATGTATATTTAATACTTTGTTTGTCTTATTACCTTTTGAATTCATTACCTTCGTTAAACTTCTTAGCATTAACTCAATAAGTTTTTGGGTGAAATCAGATGGGATTTTAACCATTGTTCTCGTAATGCGATCTTTAAGGACTTCCTTGCAAGGAATCTGCTTTTCTTTGATTTTTCTGTCAAGATGTTCCCATAAGTGGTCAATTGGGTTAAGATCTGAAGATTGCGGTGAATGATCAGGAACCTTAGAAGTCCAATATAACAATCACTCTTTCACAATTTTGGACGAATGCTTAGGGACATTGTCCTGTTGTTATATCAAATTCCGCGATAAGCCTAATTTCTCTACACTGATATTAATATTGTCTTGCAAAATTTTTCATTGTTGCTTTGATAAGCCTGAGATCATCGCCTACTTATGCCGATATATATATCCACGGAAGGAAAAAATTAAGCATTCTATGCTTGAATCAAGACAACAGGTTATCAATTTACACTCAAGAATAAATATCTCAATTGAAGCATTATTTCGCCAGAATTGAGAAAATTTAAAACACATGATATTAAAAAAAAAACCAATTCAAGAAACATTTGCTTAAACTCAGCAATATTTCTTCTAGATTCGAGTCTAATATTTACTTGAAGTGAGAAAAATTAACATAATTTAAGTAAGCATTGACTAAAAACTAGAATAATTTGCTTGATTTGATAAATTTATTTTCCTTGAATTGCTAACTTAAGTAAGCAATTGACTGAAAACTAGTATAATTTGCTTAAATTGAGAAATTTATTTTCCTAGTTTCTAGCGAGAAGAAGGTGCACAAAAACAAAAACTTTTTTGGAATATTGTTTTTTATATTATTGGAGTGTAAAAACTTCAAGTCTCTCTGTTTTATAGTCTTTTCATAATAAATGTTTTAAATTAGCATTTGCTTAAATTAAGAAAATATTTTTTTGAGTCAAGTCTTGTGCCAGTTTCTAGAAGCAAGTATTTTATTCTTGTTTTGTGCAATCATTTCTTTTATGCAATTTTAGCAATAAATGCTCATTATAATTATTTTTCGTAGTTTTAGTTATTAGTGCTTGATTTGAGCACATGAGACTTAATTTAAAATTTTCTTAAATTAAGCGAAGCATTTGCTTAATATAAGGTCATTATTTTTTTTACCCGACTGCGGCGTAGCTAAAGGAGCGGTATATTTGTTTGATCGGGATGTATGTATGTTCATCTGTTCCACTCTAACTTCTAAATTAATCAAACTTCACACTAACTTCCACTCTAACTTCTTTTAATTTGACAAATGAGGTATCGGTAAGCATTTGCTGATTATAAGATTTGTGACGTCACATTAAATTAAAAATGGCACCATCTATAGGACATAAAGTCATGAAGTAAAAAAAAAAAGAATATAGTGACATAATAAATATCTTTGTTTATGACATGATCATCAAACAGTTAATTAGTAGATATAACTTTGGATTATATAAAAAAGATATCCCCAAAATAATGTAAATTAAAAATGCGTTCAAAAAACTTACACCCGACTGCTTAAAAGCACGCTCTTAAAATTATGAAATAAGAAAATGTTCTCATCTTAAATTGTTATGCACAAACTATTCAATATATTTGGTCTATTAAAAAAATAACTTACACCTGATATATTTTATTTTAGTTTTTTGTTCTAATTTTTTGCTTTTATGGGTTTCATATCAGGCAAACGATATAAATTACCATTTATCGTTTATTTTTGGCAAAAATCTATAAATCTACTCTTTTTTTTTATTTTTTAAACTTCAAAGTTTTATTCAGATGTATATTTAGAAAGTCTTTAATTTATTAAATAAAACTGTATATTTGCACCATGTTCCAACCATCATACAGATTCCACGTTGAAAAAATTACTCGTCTTTTGAGATGATCTCAGAACAAACTGCTTACATTAAAAATTATTTTGATTTTATATGATTTGAATACAAATTCTAAATGTTTGATAGTTTAAATCATACTTGATTTTAAATACAAATTCTAGTTGTTTGATAGTTTAAAATCGTTTATTGAGCTTTAGGTCAAGGTAAGAACAATTAATTGTTCTAAAGAATTTTTCCAAAGAAGCAACAACAACAACAAGTTTTCAATATGAAAAGGAAAACATCGCTAGCTGATTTTTTTGCAATTTCGGCCCTGCTACAGGCTTTATCAGAAATCTTTATGATACGCCGTGCTAGCGCGCACTAGCGCACTGCACCACAGAGGCAATGAGATTTTAAGTGTCAATTTCTCAGTTTTTCTCCTATTTCATATTTTCATGTTTGTTGTTGTATTTTTGTATACTTTAGTTTTTATGCCTATGTTACTATCATGGAGTCCAAAAGTCTGTTGGAAGTCTTCCACTAACAAAGCATCTTTACTGAAGTTGGTTTTTTGCTGATATATTTTCAGGCTGTTCTTATTTTGTCGTGCTTTAGTCGAATTTGTATTTTAATCATATAAAATCAACATAATAAATAACAAGGTCATTTAGAAAAACTTTAATTAAAAATTATTTATAATATACATAATTATTTTCTAAGTAGTTGATAAGAATTAGTGTTTATTCAATGAATAACAATTAATTATTCAATGAATAATTTATTTAACTTACCTCACCTAAAAAACAAAATTCAAAACTATTGACGATATAAATTGAATTTTTAATTTTTATTGTGCGATTTTTTATGGGTCGATTTTAAAATTCACACGTTGTTCAAAAAAGTAAAGGAAAATTTATTTAAACTATAAACTTTATTGTTTGTAATATGTTTGAAATACTTCAATTTACCCGATAAATTATTTTGTTTTTTTTTTCTTAAATTTTTAATGTTAGTTTCGTAACATTAAAATAAAAAGTAAAATAAGAATACCAAATTAAATAACTTGTTTTCTAATGAAGTTATCAATGATTCTTTTAAAAAGAGCTACTATCAAACGGATATTAAGGATATTACAAACGGATATTTTTCATTTTTCGTATTTGTAAATGTTTTAAAAATCGAAAGATTACATTTTGCAAAGTTACGTTTTGCTCTCCACTGCAACAAAACATTAATACATTTAACAGATTCATCGACGCCTTAAGAACTGCTCACCTTAATTCAATATTCTATTGTAATTATCTATAGTAATAAAACTCACTTTCTGTTTGTTTGTTTGTTTGGCCTTTGTACAAATCTAAACGGCTTAACGGATTTCGCTCAAACTAAGCACACATACTAAGTCTATCCCAACTTAAAATGTTACATACTTAGTTTTTGCCACGTCCTCACCGAAATTTTTAAACTAACGGTAATTTTGTTATTATAATACTTTTTAGTATTGGAGTTTTTCGTTTATTTAATTTTAAAATTTTCTTGTTATTTTGACATCAAAAACACTCACATATATTTAAAACTGTAGAACTTTTCAGTACAACGACTTTTTCATAAAACATCGTTACCTAAGAATGAGAAAAAAACGACATGAAAAGCAAAGTTTGGTCTTTCGATGCAAATATCTCCGCTGTCCATTAATATATTTCATTCAAATTTTTTTGATCAAAATTTCAATAAAATCACTTCACAAAAATAGGTTGAAACTGTTCAGTTGAGTCAGTGAAACTATATTTTATAATTATGTCAAAAAAAGTCAAAAATATTGACTTTTTACTCAAAAAATTACTCAAAGATTGTTTTTGTTGTAAAAATTAAACCAATTAAAAAATTTCACATTGCCTACCTATCATATGACATAGCATTTATTTGCAAAAATTCTTCCAGCTAAGCGCAAAAATTATATTACAGTTTTTGTCACCAAAACAACATGCTTTGATTTTTACGCGAAATTTATTTTTTCCAAAATGTTGTTTTTATATTTTTTACAAAAAAGTCAAGTCTCAAAAATAATTTATGTGAAAAAATTACCCCAATATTTTTTTCAAATCAAAAGTTATGGCTAAAAATCTATTTGTTTATACAAAACTATTAATAGAACTGAGTTTTGTTTTAAAAAAACGTCCCCATTTATCTCTAAGAATGCAGTTGTGTGTCTAGAGTAATAACGAACATTTTGGATTATAGAGAATCTTCCTTATAGTAAATCTACTTAGTTTTTTGCCCCACACGTTTGGGATTACAGACAGGTGGCGCTATTTTCTGCTTACAGAAGAATATCTGATGTTCTTATAAAGCTAGCAGATAAGTTTTGCGAAACATTTTGCGAAACATTTTGCGATAATGCTATTGCTACCAAACTTTGTAACAAATGTCAAATAATGCAGTACAGCTAGTTTTTTCAGTCGCAGCGTCATCTAGCCGTCAATAACGGCTAAGTGTTGTCTACTTTTACAGATCCGCTTTGAACACTTAAAAACATAAAATTGGATCAATTTAAATGTCCAGCTCACTTGCTGGATTTTTTGTTGTTTTTGCTTTGCCTGCAAATGCGATCATATCAACCTGATCTTCCATGAAAAAAACGCTGCTAATATAAATTTTAGTACAATCATTTTTAATACAACTAATTTTTCATAATACATTGATAGAATGAGAAAAACATTATATAAAAATCAAAGATTTTACTTTTAATGCCAATATCTCCGCTGTTTTTAATATATATTTTACTAAATTTTTTTTTTGTTAAAAAGTTCAATAAAATTTTAAATATAAATCTTTGTTTAGATGTTAAAATGTTCATATCTCAAAGACGCATTGAGTCCCACCATAATTTTTATATTTTTGAAAAGTTAATTTTGCTAGCTTCAAGATTAAGTAAATATAAAAATTATTTTTAATTTTTAAAATTTGTTTTTCGTACCCCTTCTTTGAATTCAATTAGCCCACCGCAAGAGATGGAACCACCAACAATAAAATGTTCCAAAACTTTTTTGGATTAAAGTTCGTTCAATTACCTTTCTAACCTTTTAGCCAACATGTTTTTCATTATTCCAGAATTTAAAAAACATTTAATCGAGAAGAGTATGTTAAAATGTTTACATAAATGACTCTCGAGTAACACCGGGTATATCAGCTAGTACTATAATAAAATTTGTTAAAAATAATTTGTAATGCAATTTAATTAATTTGTAAATTTTACTGTTGATTCAACCATTGTTGATTTTGATGGAAGCATAGCAAATTTAACATAAATGTAGTAAAAATAATTCATGAGTACATATATCACAAATACAAAGTCATGAAATGACCAACAAATAATCTACAAAGCAAAAAAGTAACCACTAAAGTCACTTTACTTAAAATTAGCAATATTATGAGTTTTAAAAACCACAACAACAGCAACAATAGCCATTGTTATAATAATGTCAGTAAATTTTACTTAATTGAAACTCAAGGACGCACACAAATTAACCCAAGATTCATTAGATGAATCGGTTCACTGTGCAAAGCAGTTATCATATACATATATTCGAAGCAAAAAAAATGTAGTTTGATACAAAATATACTACAAAAAGCAAATATTATTAGAAAGTTGAATTAATTGCAGTTATTAATAGCAATAAAAGCGCGAAGAATAAAACAAGAGAATCGACCAATAATTAAAGAACTCGTTTTAACTCGCCGCAACATATAAATAAGTTCAACAAGCTTGACAGTTATTTAAAAAAAATTTAATATAATTAATTAAATAAACATAACGGATCTTGCAGTCAAACCAGTAATGAGAATTAAAGCATAAGAACTGTCTTCAGTGGTGAGGCAAAGTTAAGGTATTTTGCAGGCACATCCAGTATGACCAGAGTGGAATATAATATTCCATTTTGAAATATTTTTCTAACGGAGAGCATATTTTTTTTTTAAAAAAAAAAGCATAAAAAAGGGAATATATTTTGTATTCCTATATCTATACTAGCTGATATACCCGGTGTTCATCGAGAAGTTATATATCTTTATCCAAACTTTTAACCTTTTTTTTTCAACGCCAAACATACTAAGGTCCTCAGATTCATCAAACACCTTAAATGTTTAAGGTAAATAATCTGCCATGCAAGAATTTTCAAAGTTATATTTTGAAATATGATAATTGCATACCTTTTTGGTAAGTAACATTATTGGTTTAGGTGTCTTTTATCAGAAAAATTTCGTTTTTTATAGAAACATGCCATTTGCTTAAAATTTCCAAGAAATTGACACCACAAAAACTTTCATACCTGAAACACATAAAAAGTTTTTAGTACTAATTTTATTTTTTGGTGAAATAGAAAAAAAAATCAATCACAAATGAACGTGCTGGCTTTGAAAGTTAATAATTCGGTCATGTTACAAAGGATTGCATCATTTTCGTTTCCCTTCTAATTTTTATAATTTTCCAAAAAAAAAAAACCTTAACGAATTTCTATATTTCGCAAAAAACTTTAATAAAAATATTTGAAAAAAATGGATTTTTTAATGTTCTTTTATATGGGGTGTATAAATGTAGGGTTAATTTAAATTTTCTATCGTAAAAATTTAAAAACGTTTTATACAATTGAAAAGTCAAGCCAAACTATCATAAAAATTTAAGTTTTTATTTTTGTAATTTTGTTTGCATAAAAACTAATGGTGTAGTGAAGTAATCATGCCAATTTCTCAATTCGTTTCTGAGTTATACTCTCAATTATCCCTATAAACACTGCCACAGCAACAACAGCGCCATCTAACGGGTCAAACTTTAAAACAAAACCACCTACATACCCAGCCGCATGCACACACCAAATTTCATCAAAACTGGTCCAGTTGCTTGGGAGGAGTTCAGTGACAAAGCCATGTACAGAAGAGATTTATATATAATATATAAAGATATATAAGAATGGATCGTGATTTGATCGGATGCTTAAAACTTGAAAACTACTGGACCAAAATGGATACTTCCTTCTGTGGATTTGCTTGTATTTGCTACGCGAAGGTTAAGGAAAAACAAAATGTTGCCACACATCCTTTTACCGCCTACAAATCAATAAAAATGCTATATTTAAGACGGTTTTGATCTTATTATACTAAAATTCGGTAAATAAGTTTGTATGATAAATGTTGAAAACTGTACTAAAAATGGGCGTAATCACACTATAAATACGCCTACTTTTAAGAAAAGATAAAAAGGCTTCGAAACTACTGGCCCGGTTGAGCTCAAATTTTAGCAGTGGATTTGTTTCGAGTACGAGATGGGTTAAGAAATAACTGCCACACCCCCTTTTTGCCGCCCACAAATATATAAAAAACTTACGATATCAAATTGCTTTGGAGTTATGATTCGCACAGCCTCGAAATTTGGTATTCAACCACAATTTATACATGTCGCTTCACTGATGACATTTTATGGGAATAAAAAACAAGGGGGAATGGTGTCTTCGATACCAGCAAAACTTGCGATATCGAATAGTTTTTGAGTTACAGGTCGCACAGCATCAAAATTCAGTGTTCGACATCAATTTAAAAATGCAGTTTCATTGATAACATTTTATGGGCCCTGAAAAAGGGCGAGTTGCACTTCCCATACAACTCAATTTTGCGATATCGAATAGCTATGGAGTTATAGGTCGCTCACCTAAGAAATTCAGTATTCGACCTCAATCTACAAATGCAGTTTTACTGATAACATCTTATGGCGTTAGACAAGCGGGCGTGGCACCTCCCATACAACCCAAATTTGCGATATCGAATAGATTTGAAGTTATAGGTTGCACAGCGTCAGTATTCAGTATTCGACCTCAATTTATACATGCAGTTTAATTAGTGGCATTTTATGGGCGTAGGACAAGCGGGAGTGGCAGCTTCCATACACCCAGATTTTTGCTATCGAATAGCTTTGGAATTATAGGTCGCACAGCGTCGGAATTCAGTATTCGATCGAAATTTACACATGCACTTTCATTGGTAACATTCTTTGGGCGTTGGACAAGGGAGAGTGGCACCTCCCATACAATCCAAATTTGAGATATCGAATAGCTAGCTATTGAGTTATTTGTAGCACAACGTCGGAGTTCAGTATTCGAACTAAATGTACACATGACGGTTCATTGATTAAATTTTATGGGTGTTTGTCAAGGGGGAGTGACACCTCTTATTTAACCCAAAATTTGCGGTATCAAATAGTTTTTGAGTTATAGGTCACACAGCGTCAGAATTCAGTGTTTCACCCCAATGTATACATGCAGTTTCATTGATTACATTTTATGGCAAAAAGGGGATATGGCACTTCCCATTAAACCGAAATTTGTGCTATCAAATAGCTTTAGAGTAATAGGTTGCACAGCCTCGGAATTCAGTATTCGACTGCATTCTACGTATGCAGTTTGACTTAGTATAACTTAGGATTAACAGGACGCACATATTTGGAATTCAGTATTCGACTATATATTCACATGCAGTTTTACTGATAACAATTTTAAGCTTTTTAAAGGGGGCGTGGCTCCTCCCATTGAACCCAAATTTCTAATATCGAATAGCTTTGGAGTAATAGATCGTACATGCAATTACATGCAGTTTCATTGATTACATTTTAAGGACGTTGAAAAAGGGGTCGTTACACCTCCCATACAACTTAAATCTAGTAATCGGACTACATTTACAAATGCAGTTTCATTGGCAACATTTTATGGGCGTTGGACACTGGGCATACAAGGCAAATTTGTGCTATCGAGCAGGTTTGGATTTCAGTATTTAACCTCAATTTACTCATTCAAGGGAACCTCATTTTTTTAAGTTTATTATATTTTTTTAAAAATAACCTTTTATAGTAAACATGAATTTATTTTTTAAGTTGAGGTTAGGGATGGATAGTCGAATAAGAAAATTGATAGTCGACTTTTTAATTTTTTTTTAATTTTTCAGTAAACGATATTTTCGAAGTAGATTTTTTGCCTCAATAATCGATTAAAATCGGTTTTTCGACTTTTTTTTAATCTTTATTTCATAAATCTTAAATCTAATTACAATTGTTAAATAAAGTACTTATAAACTTATGAAACAGTTTAGAACACTCTGTTGTCGGGTTGACATGAGGCGAGTGTAATTATCATTGAATTCATATTTAATGTAGATTATCGACGGGGAAAGTAAATTAAAATCAATACAAGTAATAATAGGATACACATGAGTATAGTAAATTAAATTAAATTCCAGTAAGAAGTAGTAATAAACAATTAAAAATAAAAAGACAAGAAATGAAAAACGATCTTATATAAGGTAAATTTAATGCAATATTCAAGCCAATAAAATAAAAATAAGAGAAAAAATATACATGTAATACAATATTCAACAATATTCGAGCTAGACCAATGGATAAAATACATAATCTATAGAAGAATAATCCAAACAGAAAAGCCAATGCTTTACATTTTTAAGAAAAACTGTTTTCGCGCTTTTGCAACTGAGATTTTCTGGAAGTATATTATATAATCTAGGTGCAGTAACATAGTAAAAGCGTGAGAAGTGTGTTTTATAAATTGTAGGAATAGTTGCAAAATTAGCAGTGTTTACTCTTCAGTCGTAGTTTTCATTATATCTTACAGAATAGAAACCAGATTTTTCAAAAAGTATTTTAAGTACTTTGTAGCAGTACAGATGCCTCAATGGAAGAATTTTTAGAGATTTGAACATATTAAAACTTGGAGTTCTTCAGTTGACTTTGCATATAATTCTATTGCATGTTTTTGCTTAATAACTAAAGGTTCTATTTTGTTTGAATAAGCGTCACCCCAGCAAGACAAACCGTATTGTAGTATAGATTTAAGCAAGCTATCGTAAACTACTTTTAAAATGGCCTGATTGCAGTAGAGACTTAGATGATAGATTTGTCTCACTGCATTATTCAAATATTTCTTTAAATGGCGTGTATGATTGTTCCAACTTAGCTTGTGATCCAATATAATACCTAAATATTTACAATTGTCAACATTATCAATCTTAAAGCAATTTTCGCAACAATCTACTTTACCGTTAATAGTAATATCGTAATCAGTTAAACAGAACCTTAGCCAGCTCGGCGAGTGATAAAACAGAGGCAAGCTATCACATACTGGACCTAGTATATTAAAAACCATAAATTTAGTTTTATTACTTTTTAAAAGATTATGTTCACTAAACCATCGCCTCAAAATGTCTAGATCGTTATTAACGTCTGAAAATAGGTCAATAAAATTATTACTAGAGTAGGCAAAAGCAGTTATTTTACCTTTGAAAGGTATAGGGCATTGACATATATCAGAAATAAAATGGGACCTAAAACAGAACCTTGGGGAACACCTATGTTCATACAGTTCTCAGAGCTAAAACAACCCTTGATTCTTACTATTTGTTTTCTATTTTTTAAATAGGAAACAAACCAGTCATAAATATAACCTCTAAAGCCTGCTTTGAAGAGTTTATGTAGTGGCAAAGTATGATCCACCATATCAAAAGCTTTAGTGATGTCAATGAATAAACACGCTGGAATTTCCGATGCATTAAAGCTATTGTACAAGAGTGCATCCTCGTTAGACTTATCACTTCTGATATCAAATTGACAATCAGAAAAAAATTTACTTTATCTAAAAAGGAAAGCATTCTGGATTTTAGAACTTTCTCAAAAACTTTAGAAAAAGTAGATAACAGGGAAATGGGGCGATAGTTGTTTAATAAAGTAGTATCTCCCTTTTTATGGAGTGGGATTATTACCGCTGTTTTCATAGATTCTGGAAAAATACCAGTCTGCACACTTAAATTGAAGATAAAATACAATACGTCTGATACGAGGAATGAAATATTTCTTAATATAGAGCTAGGCACGTTATCAAAAGAATTAGAAATTTTGAGAAACGTTATAATTTTATGAATTTCCAAGGCAGTAAAAGGTTCAAAGAAAAAACTTTCTGATATGTTAATACTTTGAATTATTGATCTATCGTATTGATTGACAGGATTATTGATTGATGAGTCCCGATATAAACTGACATTTGAAAAAAAGTTATTGAATAAGTTAGCTACTATTGAAGGTTCAGATACAGTTAAATTGAGGAGTTGGGTGCAATAAAGGCACTTCTGTTAAAATTGCATTTTGAGATATTTGCATTTAAAGTTTTTGATGTGTGATAAATTTGTTGTTGCTGAAGTATATAAAAAAAAATTTTAATATATATTTTAACTCATATATTGTCTTTCTAATTTGTATATATGCGAAATCTGTTCTGCACTTTTCTCTTCAAAAACTAAGAGAGAAGTCAAAGGGAGATGTGCCCTTCTTGCATAAAACTAGGTGTTGAAGAAAAATTTCACGTTTTTAATTCTCAAAATCAAAAGTTTATTAAAATAATCAATATTTTGTATTCCAAAGTTGTTTTTGTTACATAAAGTAGTATATTAGTAATTAAAAAACAGTATGAAAATAATTATACTTCTTAAGAATTGTTATTGTTTTGATCATTTAAAATATTATGATAATAAAAATTTAACTTTTTTATACATTTAAAATAAGTCTTATATTTTTTCAAAAAGTCTAAGGGGTAAGGGGTTTATTGTACCCAAAATTATTTTGCTGTTAAATTTTTTTAAATTAGTCAATATAAATTCAAAAGATAACGATATTTTATATAACTTAAATTAATTTTTTCATGAAAGTAAAATCAAAAATAACGGGCTTACATCCAAGGTCCCTAAACCTGTTAAGTATGCAGTTCTAAAATATTAGGCCTTACCCCTTAATAGTCAAGGTCACTAGCACTATCGTCTTCATCGGATAATACATAAGTATTAGAATTTATGTCTTTGGTGAATATATTCCTCTCATACCATTCTTAATCTGCCTCATCCAAATATTGCTTTAATTCTTTGAGGTTATTAACTTTTTCTGGTTTTATTTTGACCGAGGTTTCAGACTTCAAAGTAACTTTTAAATTATCTTGATCTTCTGACTTCCAAAAGTTGAATGGAGAATAAAGTTCATTATATTTTTCAGCAACTAGCATCATTCCAGAAGACGTGTAGTTGAGAATACAATATTTTCTCAATTTGAAATTTTTATTCTTATTATTTTTTTTGTTGAAAAATATGCTCAATGCTTCATCCCATTTTTTTATAGGAGAAGATGCTTCAATAACCTGAAATGGGAATGGTTTTTTTCGGCATTCTCCCATGATTTCTAGATAATCTTTAGGAGTTTTGACAACTTCTAAGACTTTTAAAGGCTTTCCATAAATGCCAAAATTCCTATCACAAACGCAATATGAATGCCCACGAACTGGGTATATATGTTTGATAGAAATTTTCGCTGTTTTTGTAAACCACAAGCAGAAATTAATCATATAATAGTTTTTATTTTGGCTTCCTGCTGCATCAGAAAATAGAACAATATTGGTAACATTTGGATTTCGTTGAATGCTGGCTCTTAAGAAGTCATTTAAAAATGATATAACAGTATTTGAATTTTTTTTTTGCTTCGTTTTCAGTAAAGCAGTAGAACGCACTAACTACATCATTATGGCAATGTACGTTAAAAACGTACAGCCATAGAAGCCTTTTATAAAATTGTTGAGACACTATGAGTTTAGGAAGCGGTAGATTTTGAGCATAGTCGAACTCAACCACCAAAGTTGATTTATATTTCCTGCAATCATCTATTATATTTTTCTTCATATCTTTATATGCAGCAACCTTTTTCTCATGTAAATGTTGCTGAACCTTACATGGATCATCGGGATTCATCTTCAAAAGTAATTTATTCCTTTCACAAAAATCGCATATATCTGACCTCGGCTTTTTAAAAGAATATTCAGAATTTTCCCTAAACCACTTGTGAAATGTGTTGTACTTCATCTTCAATTTGTTGTTAGTATTTTGAAAAAAAAATTTCTGAAAATGTTCGAAAAGAATTTTAACGTTAAGCGACGAATCTTCGAAATATTTTTTTTTAGATTTTTCTCGATTGTAGTGTGATTCTCTGTTAGGTATCTGTGCTAAAAATTCTTTAGCTATGTTCCACACTGCAGGGTTTATTTTATTAGGTCTGTTTTTGTGCCTACCCCTCCTGTCTTTTATGCAGATTTGTCCCTCTTCTAGAACTTTTCCATAAATTATTCGAATACGTTTTTTTGAAACTTGGAAGAGGCTTTCAAACATTTTTTTGCAAATATCAATCTGAGAATCGTCAACTCTTATGAAATATTTCCAATTAGTTCTCGTTCTTATTTTTGGAATTAGCACTCGTTTTTTTGGATGAAATGGAGACATACAGCTGAGAAGAAAATTATCCTGCTGATCTTTACTCTCAACTGCGCAGAACTTATTAAAAAGTTCCTCTTGTAAATTTATGCAGAACTTTTCAGCACATTTACGTTGACAGCAACTCCTGACAGCTATAAAATTCTTTGCTGCGACAATTAAACCTGGTAGCATAATAAAGTTTTGATATTATTAAGTTTTAACTAGTGAAGAGAAATATAAATTCGGCATGCGATTAAATAAAGGTTGAACTTCATAAACGACGTCAATTTATGTTGGAAAGTAGGCGTGGTTTTTAGCTGATTATGCTTATTTTCAGACTTGGCTATCACTTAAAGAGAAAATCTTCTATGCTAAATTTTCGTTCGATTGCTCAAAAACTTCGGGATATATTAAGGCTTAACTTCTTTGATTACGTGACTTTGTAAGATAGGAAAGCGTTGTTTTTGTACAATCATAGTCTTTATTTTATAAATAAAAGCTTGTTACCCAAGTTTCAAGACGATAGCCTAAAACTAGCGGCTGTGATCGTGTGGACACACGGACAAACAGGCAGACAAGCAGACAGACAGACAGACAGACAGACATACAGACGGATGAACATGCCTAAATCAATTCAGTTTTCGGCGCTGATCATTAAGGTAAACATATTGGTATACCTTCCTGACACGCCACAGGGATTTGAAATACGAGGTTTGAAAAATCTACCTTTGGTGTTTCGATATCTTTTCCCATTGACTTTCGCAGTTTTTTGAATAGTTCTTTTCCAAGTTTCCTTGAGTATTATTCGTTTTCTCCCCAAGTTTTTTGTGGTTAATGTAGAACCTTCCAACTCACTATCACTTGAACTGTGTGAAAATTGATATGAACTTTCTGACCCTTCAAAATCGCTTTTTGAATCACTTTCCGAATTCATTTTTAAAATGTTTTTTAAATGTATTAAATACTAATTTGCGTTTGATTCTTCAAAGTCCGAAATCAAATAAAAAACAGCAGAGTAAGAAGAAGAATAAACCAAAGCAAAGAACAAAACAGTATTTTTGTTTGTGCACTGACTAAACAAAGTTCCGCTAGTTTTGTATGCTACTTCTATCGACCCATGCAAGAAGGGCACATGTAGAGGTTCACATTTTTTGCTTTTTTGAAGTCTGTTTAAGAGATATCAACTTGATATTTTGAGGGGACATAAAACAGGACCTGTTTTTTTCATAGAACCGTTTTACGCAAAAAGGGCACATCTCACCTTGTGCCCTTACTGCACCCAACTCCTCAATTGTTATTATTTAAAATGATATCCACATTAGTATTGTTTCTGTTTAAAATTTCATTAACAATACACCATTCTTTTTTCGAGTTGCCGACGTTTTCAACCAATCTATTATGAAAGCAATTGTCCCTACAAAGTGGAATTTCTCTTTTAAGTCCCAAACAATTTTACTTTAGTATTTTTTTATTAAGATTATTAGGATATCTTTTGACATGTGATAGTTTTAACAAAATAGTTGTTTTTTCTTTTTAATTTTTCTTAAAAAGGGTACAGTCATCCATTTTTTGAGACATTTGATATGCTTATTGAAAGGACCTAGTGCAATTAGATATAAGTCCTTGTAATTTGTTAAGAAACAAATTTAAAACAACAGAAGGGTCATGTACAGAATAAATATCTTCCCACATTTCAAAATTAAGATTAGTCTTCAGAGTTGCAAAATCAATTTTTCTATAAGCAATATTTTTAAAATCTTTTACTCTAGATAATGTATATTCCAGTTGGATACTAGTTAAACTGTGATCACATAATTTTAAATCAAGTGCTGCTGTTTTAAAACCTATGCTGTTATTTCTATTAATTTCATCGTCGTAGAAATTTCCGAAACAAAAATAAGATCCGGCAAATGATCCAGAGATGCTAGATGAGCGGAAAAAGACTCAAAGTTCGTTCTCATACTACGTATATTTTGGTGAATAGCAGAAAAACCCGAATATTGTTCACCAGCCAAATGATCTAATCATAAACTGTTTGAATTATTTGAAAATACAAAAAATTATTGTTGGTAAAATTAAAATTATCATGAGGATTTATATAATTATTATAATTTAAATTATTGGTTAACATTTTGAAAAATACATAAATTAATTAAATAATAGCATTATCCAGCTTAAGAAAATCCTCAATAAAACATATTTTTATTACTTTTTCACATTCTCTTTTCCTAACAAGCACAGAAGAATCTCTGACCCAAACAAATTCACACTTGTTGTTACGTTTAAGTTCGTTGGCTTTATTTAACAGCTTCCGAGTATAGCTAGTAAGAGAATCGTTTATGAAACTTTTTTATTGCTACTGCTGCTTATGCTCCTTCCTGCACCATCGTTGTTGTTGTTCTGTGTTCCGAAAATATCATTTACAGTATTTCCTTTGTTTTCGCGCATTTTCTTCACTATATATCTTTTCAGTGGGAGAGTTCAAAGCAAATTTAAGGCACACAATACTTAACAATTCTTAACAAAACAAGAGGCAATGTCTTTGGAGTCTAACTCATCGCCCGTTATAGTTGTAAACAGCTTTTCCACTCTCTCTTTAACATTGGAGTTGTTCACATCGGAAATACCAACAATATCAACATCACACTGCTTTTCTCTTTGTTCGAGTGTATTTAGTCTCACTTCCAAAATATCAACTTTCTTGTGAAGAGATGCATTATCATCTTCTGACAATTGAATTTTCGCTAGCGCCTCAGTATTTACTCGTTTTAAATCAATGTTAAAATGCTTGAGTTCAATAAATTCATTGTAAAGCATTTGAAGAGTTATCCACCACTTGCATTATCATTATTGTTTATGTTACCCGGAGTAGCCGAATTATTTTTGCTAACAGCACTATTACTTGTTGGTGTAGAATGCAACTTTGAAGTAGAACTATTCGTTGAATTATTTCACGGAGCAGTCTCTTAACGTGTGTCCCCGTCAACACTCAAGAAACAATTGTTCCATTATCTCTTATTTAAGTTTTATACACTGAGGCTAAAAGAGTTTAAAATGTGCTAACCTCAATTTAATGCATATTTGAAATTTAACATATTTTTCTTAATAAAACTTTTTTAGTATATATTGTAATCCTTGTTTTATTAAAGTTTTTTAATTAAAAAAAAGATAAAAACAAGTTAAAAGAAAACAAACATAAAACTAAATAAATCCTTTTTGGCTAGGTTTCAAGAAACACTTCTGTAAAAAAAAAATAACTGGAATAGATTTTACTTATATTACGATTGTTAAATAATTTAAATTATGTTAAGATATATTTTTTGTCAAACCAGATGTCATCACCAATTGGACGCAGAAAGACTAACATATTGAAATTGATTTGGCGAAAGACGGTTGCGCTATTGGCTAGCGATATTACTTGTAAATAAATACCTGCATGCGAGAACAAGCGTTCGCAAGGTTCAGACGTTCTAACCATGGGAATTAGTAGTTGAATAAGAATTCCATTAACTTCTGTTCCAGTTAAGTAATTCTGTTCTGTTACTCTGCTAACGGATCGGTCAAAAAGGTCCCAAATGCCTTCATTGGTATGTTCATCAGAAATGAACACAATATAGGGCTCAGCGATTGTTGTTTGCGTGTTTCAAATGTTGGGTTGTTATTATAATTTTTTTTTCACCACTTCATAATTCATTTAAAAATTTTAAATATTTTTTTTTTGGTTCACCATATTTTTTAATACTAAACCATACTAATGATTTACGTATAAGTAGTTGAAATATAAAAAATTGTCGCTAAAGTGTTGTGATTTTAGATTGCAAATTCTTAAAAGGTATTGCAAAGTCCATGAAAGCATTTGCTTAAGTTTTCATATACATATTTATCACTTTACTGCAGTGTTTATTTCATACCCTGCTACCCTGGAAAATAGATGAAAGTCTATACAAAATGCAACATGTGGCTTATAAGGTTGCTGATAATTTTAGTACTATTATTCCTTTTTGGGAAGTATAGTAGTACGCACTATCCAATAGGAGTAAAATACTACAATTGTAGTACTTTCGACAGCGCTGGCACAATTTAGAACATAACCATAAACTAAAGTAAGCAAAAAAAAAATAGCAACAAAAAAGTATGAAAGAGAGAAAAACTGAGAAATTGACACTGAAAATCTCATCGCCTCTGTGGTGCAGTGCTCTAAAATGCGCTGGCACTGCGACCACGCCCGGGTTCGATTCCCGGTGGTAGCATCACAAAGATTTCTGATGAAGGCTGTAGCAGGGCCGAAATTGCAATAAAATCAGCTAGTGATGTTTTCCTTTTCATATTGAAAATATTGTTGTTGTTGTTGTTTCTTTGGAAAAAATTTCTTAGAGCAATTAATTGTTTTTTGATATTTTGTATTGAAATTATAGAAAATTAACATTACAATAAATAATAAGGTTATATAGAAAAATTTGAATTAGCAATTAACATTATATTTTTTTCTCAAAGTTGGCTGTGTTGTTGGCGATCTGAACGCTCGAGTGTTGCTCTTGTATAGCAATCGTTTTTCACAAAGGGAAAACTAAGTGTTATCGATGCAAACCTAATTGATATTGTAACAAAATTTTATTAATTATGAATAAATAAAAACAAAACCGAAAATAGTCGATAAAAAATCGGTTTTCGATTAACAACTGAAATCATAAATCGACTCTAAAAAGTCGAAAAGTTTTATGAAAAAGTCGACTACTTGCAGGGTTGCCAACTCTTGGAAACTCCCCGCCCAGAGCTTTTCTAACATAATTTTTTTTTCATTTTCTCAAATTAATTATTTTTTATATTTATTTTAGAATAAAAATTTAATTTTTTATACGTAAATATTAAAGTACATAACAATTTGTATATTTTAAAAAAAATACTAAATCTGAGTCAATATAACACATTTTAAAAATTATATTTGAGTTGCGATTTTGAGCTGTTAACAAGTTCTTGCTGATCCGGGTGTTGAAGATACAACAGAAGCTGCTATCAATCAAAATAAAAATTTATTCGTTCTTTATTTATTTATTCTTTTACCAAACGAGCGCTCATTTTGTTTCTATCGGCTCTTCATACAGACTCAATTATAATAAACGATCAACGAATGCGTTGCTTATTGGTATTACAAATACTTTCATACCAAGTTGTTTAAGTTCTAGTTTTTAATTGGGTTTTAAAATTGCTATCCAAATATCAGCTACCGATGAAATGGTTTTCTTTAATGTTGGCAAGGGTTTATTGATATAGTTAACTTTATCAAAAAGTTCGTCAACATTTTATTCAACATTAATAACACTGTGTACCAAAAAGAGCCTTTATTTTTGTGATTAAGAAACCGACAAATGTTTTAAATTATTTCCGGTCTCCTAATCACGAATCTGGCACCCAAATTTTTCCATCACATCAGGATTTTGAGAAAACCATTATTCAAGGTCAAAAATTCTCCTAAGGGAAATCAACTTGAATCGTCAAAACTAAAAGTGGTACGCGATTTTTGAATATGGCAAAGATGTTTGTTATAAGTTGATAAAAAAATGTCTTTCATACTTCTATCTCTCCACGCCCTTTTTTACCCTTATTTTTACGTTTTTCAAAAATAATTTATTTTAGCATAGCTGTATTCTGCAAACCATTGAGAAATGTAATATTATGTGTTGGCAAAAAATCATCCCTATTAAAAAACTTATTGGATCTTCCAACAACAAAATTACCCTAGATGCACCATGGCACAAATGAAGTCAATTTTTTATCAACTTTTAACAAATATCTTTGCCATAAACAAGAATCGCGTACTACTTATATTTTTGACGATTCAAGTTGAATTCTCTTAGTAGAATTTTTTGACCTTGAATCACGGTTTTCTCAAAATCCTGATGTGATGGAAAAATTTGGGTGCCATATTCGTAATAAGGAGTTCGGAAATAATTGAACACATTTGTCGGTTTCTTACTCACGTTTTGGCTGAAGCACTGTATAATTTTCGAGGCTGCTTATACACGTTCGAGTGTGATTTCGAGCTTCACAATATATAAATAATCTAGAATTTCCATAGAAATTCCCTTTTTGAGAGCTTTCCTCAAAATTGTTAAATTTTTTTAAAATACACTAAATTTTTTTAAAACTCCAACCACATCATTAAGAATAATTTTTTGTTGTCATGCTTTTAAAGCGCTAAAGTGCATACGGACTTTAGTTTCAAAAAAATTTTCAAAGAAAATAATTTTATATTACATTTTTATATAATTGTAATTTTTTTATTAAAAAATAAAATCTTAAAGTGCAAAAGCCGGAGAAAATCTGTGAGGGCCGGAGCCCGGAGATCGACCCTTCAAAACCGGAGTCTCCGGGCCAAATGGTATGAGTTGGCAACCCTGACTACTTGACTATCTATCCCTAGTTGAAGTGTTCGAACTTAGTTTTACCGACATTCGTTGTATTTTTACAGCCATTTGCCTTGTTGGAAATTAAAAACAAAATCATTTTCTTTTGGATAGAATTTTGCAGGGAATAAGGCTTTGTAAAAGATTTGACGAAATGGGTGCGTTTTGTATGGTAGCAAACATAGACATTTAGACGAAAAGCATTTTTGACGAAAAAAATAACGTTCAAATTGCCGCCATTTAACGAATTCTTAACCGATTTCAATGTTCTTGAGTTCAATTGAAAGGTATTTTTACGTGCAATTATTTTTTGTGAAAAAACAAATGCCATTTATGGAATATTATCTAATTAAAACTTATAGAAACCTACTTTTTTATTAAGCTAAAGAAAAGTATAAGAATTTGCTTCGCCCCACGCTTCATTTTGTATTTTATTGGATTTCTTTTTACATAGCCTTATTTTACGCAAAATTCTACGAAATTTATTTTATTTTTCATTCTCAGCAAGGCAAATGGCTGTAAAAATAATTGAATAATGGCACAACAAAATTCGAACACTGTCACTTTAAAAATAAATTGAAAAAAATTGTGGCGAAATTGAGAGGTAAAATCAGTTGCGATGGACTCTCAACATGGCCCTCTTAAAGAATTTCTTTAAAATTTGGTTGACCTTTATTTCGATTTCGGTACACTGCATTATAATTCAAGAAAAATAATATTTGTTATTAAATTTACATTAAAAAATAAATAAAGGCGGAGTTTTAGACAGAAATTTTCAATAATCGAGACTTTTTTTTTGGAAAATCGGGGAAAAACTGGAGAGAGCTATTGGTGTGATAAAATAAAATGTATCGAAATAACGTATTAAAATTTCATTTCAATCGGTTTGATAGAACTTTTTAAAACCGATTAAAAAAAAAAACCTTGTTTCAAGAAAAAAGCTTTTAAGGTTTTAACAACACACAGATTGTAATACGAGGGGCTCTCGGCTATGTTCTAACTATAACATCGTTATATTTTGAATTTTGGTTTGAAATTTTTTAATTATGTTCTCAATATATTGAACTCTTGAAATCTATTAAAGAACAATTTTTTTTTAAAAACTCGAGCACTAGACTACATTCTTAAGACTAACTGCATCTTTATATATAACGAAACGAAGACTGAATGTGGTGTGAGACACGGTAAGCATTAAATTTTTCCATATCAAAAAGGATTGTTTCTTTCAGCCTTCGTATCGTTTTACATAAAGATGCTGTTAATATGTAAGACTAGTAAGCCCGTGTGGCGTCAAAATACTAAAATTAAACATACCTATATTTTATTTTAAGCCATTGAATAGATTTTCAACTGATCAAAATTGAAATGAAATTAATTTTGGCATTTTTGCAATATACGCGGTATTGCACGCAACGACGATATAATGTTAGGATATTTACTTTCATACCCAAATTTATTTTAAATATACAGAAGTAAGAATATTTCTTGATTTTCAGTTAAAAAAAAAGCTTGAACAAAAATGTTTCATTACCAGTTCCCAATTTCTTATTAATTTTTTGTGTACATTTTTAAAAATTAAAAAATTTTCTGACCAACAGTTTAGAAATCTTTTTTCAAACGTAAGAAATCATTCCATTATCACTTTGATATTGAATATATCAATTCATAGTCTTAGCTGTGAAATTATAAAAGATTATTCGCCAGTATAACAGTTTCATAGCTATTAGCCGATGGGTGGCGCTAAATACCTCAAATATTTTTAGGCATATGCTGAAATTAAGAAGAGAAAAAGCAACATAACAATAACAACTATATGCAAACTTTTACTCGCTATAACTTAAAAAATATAAATTTTTTAGAAATAAAAAGTCCAGTTTGCACATCTACAGGTCTAAACCTACTAAACCATACTAAATTTATTAAGATTGGACTTGTAGTTAAAAAGCCTTACGACAGACAAAATTTGTGTTTGCGTAATATATATAAGATAGTGCTTGAAAAAATAAAAAATTTTCCATTTTCACTTCGAAATTCACTTAAAATAATAATCTATAGATAACTTAAGAATGGTGATACAGAATAATTTTTAAAGCTGATATTCGAAATCAGAGTGCTACCTTACCTCTACATTGCCTTTTCAAACATTCAAGTCAGAACATTTTTGGAATTTTGTGGAGTAGTGTTATTAGTTGATTTTTTTGGGAAAAATAATATCCTTTACGGTCCCTGGTTATTTTTGCTGAAACTTGCAATGGAGTACTGGGTAGGTTGTAAGTCTTCAGTCCCCGAGTCTTCATCCATTGACATCTTTAACCCAGATATGCCTATTGATCTACATATAGGACATCAATTTCTTGTCCAACTATGCACAAAGGAGAATGTGCACAGAAGCACACAAAGTAAATAGCTGCTCAGATTGCTTCAGGTAGCCAAGAAAGCGAAGTGAACCATAAGTCATGAACTCGTTTTAGTAATTTACTTGTTTAAAATGCCATAAGGAAACGAATAAAACAAACATAAGATTTTAGTGTTATTGTTTATTTTAATTAAACAATTTAATATTTAGCTTTTAAGTTTCTTAAACAAGTTTTAGAAATGTTAATTTTTTAAATTTAACTAATCAATATACAATTTTGAAAGTATCAAATATACAAAAAACTTGTGTAGATAAGGTACCAAAATCAGAATGGTCTAAATATCTACATTCTTCCCTATAACAATATCTGTTTTTATATACAGAAATAAAACGAGTACATGAGTATTGTCTTGACAGAAAACCAGAAGCAAACCATAGCGTTTTCAAAATTTAATCCTTAAATTAAAGTGTATGTGTAACAAACAGTGACATTTTAAAATGCTCTCAAATTAAGCAAAGTCGCCAAAAAAATTATAGTTGCAACAGTGGGTTGGAACGTCAGCAGAACAACAACAATAACAACAATTTCCAAGCTAGTGCTTGCCTCTTGCGTATGTGTTTTATTGTTGCTAGCGTTATTGCACAAAACAATTACTAGCTGCTACTGCAAATATTTTTGTTTTAACCCAAATTTTGTAATTTTTTGGACAATATCACGATTTTAACATAACATTTAAATTATAAAAAAACTAAAGCACTTGCATTAAAATTAGCACGAATACAAATTTGCAAATCATTTGTCATTTCAACTGGAAAAAAAACCCAGCTGATATACTTTCTTGCAACATTGTCTACGATATAGTTTCAGATGGTCAGACAAGCACTAATCTAGCTATCGCTGAGAGAACGTGATGACAAAAATGCTGACTGGCATTTCAATAAAGTTTTTTGGAATCTTGTGATCATATTTTTACACAATAAATTTATTAACAATTGCTTCATTTATTATTGGAATATTATTTCTATCTTTTTCACACACTCTACCATTATTTTTTTTTTTATTCGTTTAAAAGTTAATGACCGCAACATCTTTAAATCAAATGTTGCAACAATTTTATATGAATGGCCCAAAAACTGCTGACCGAGAAAAGTTTTAATGTGTTTTTTTTGTTTTTCTACAATACAGGCACGTCCAAGGTTAAGGTTGTTATGTAGTTGGACAAAATGTTGTTGTTAAGGTCAGTATTTTAGATACACCGCCATTAACTACACAGACTGAGCAGAAAAATGCGCAAAAAAAATATAAAAGAAATAGCAGACAGTTGTATCGTATCTAAGGGTTGAAATTTCCCATTTTTGGGTGGTTGCAAGTTGCTGTTGGTCAAATTTTGGCAACATAAATTCTAATATTTGCGTATATTTTGTATAATTTTTTTGATTTATATTGAAAACAATTTCCGCTTATCAAAAAAATCAATGTTATTATTAATAACTTTTGAGACCCAAAAAAAAAAAAAAAAAAAACAAAAAGGTAGGTACATCTTTTTTAAAGAAATGTTATTGCTTTTAATATAAAAACATATTGATTTTAAATGATTTTTTATTGTTTGTAAAACTAAATATTATTAATTTTAAAAATTTGCTAATTGTTTTTGTTATGAAAATTTATAAAGTGAACGACTTAAGAGTCCTTTGACGGGGTTTTTGTTTTATGTGGCTGTTTTTGACTCTTCGTAGAATCTCTTCATTATTGAAGTGAAAACTTCTTATGGCGCGCTGAGCTTTTTTTTGTAGATGGTACAACAAATGTTTCGCGATATCATCACGCTGCACAGTGTTCGATTTTTCGAGTTTACGGGAAAAAATTATGTAATTTAAAAACTTCTTATGTAAAGAAAACAAATTTAATGCACATAAAAAATATATGCAAGAGCAATACCGCAATCACAAATTAAGTTTCATAAGACCTTTATTTTCTTTTTATACATTCATTTATACATTCATTTTATCAAGAATATTTATCTAAAATTATGTATGTACACATATGTCAAAAGATATTTTAGACATTCTTAATTTGTTAGGCATATATTAATTTAGAATTTTCCTAAAAAAGAAAATAATTTCAATATAAATCCAATTCCAAAATACACTTATTTATTTTAAATTTAAATTTTTACATAAAATTGACGACTTTAACATGCTTTAAAAAGTATTTAATTATATTTATTTATGACATTACATTCCTGGATTAAAAGAATGATAAATAGCATGATTTAAAATTTAATGATGGCTGAGTGGTGACAAATTAATTTATGCACAGATAATAAATATCGGTACCTAAATGGTAGAACATCGCAACAGAAATTTCTACGAAATAAGCTTTATTTCATATTCAGGATTTTTTTATAATTTGGCCAGTCTTCAAAAATTATTTTTTATTATAGTTCATTCTATGACTTTTAAAACACAAAAAATATTTCATACTATCCTACAATTTTCATGAGCAAGCAAAAGCTCATCAGATGATTGATTAAGTGTTTTAATTTTGTTAAGTTTTTTCAAAAAGCGCTGAGATGTCTTATGGGCGCCTTCCCTGTATTTTATTTTCATGATGACTATTATTTACTATACATTTTTTGCTTAAACACAGGTCCTACTTTTTTAAAAAAATGTTAATTTTACGCTTTTGTACTATCTATTTTTAAACTAGAAGAGCAACAAAAAATTGGTTGGTTGGTTGGTTTAGATGGTGATTCTACATGCAAGTAGGATCCAAGTAGCTCTAGTGAGCCGTTTTGATACCATAAGCTCGTGTTTCTGTTGGTTGACTGGGTAGCGCACTGCTAGGTTATAACCATCCGGTGTGATTGATGAACGTTAGGAGATTGTTGATTTTTGTTGTTGAAAGTTCCTCTAGGTTGCTGAGGAAGGGCCTGCTTAGCGTTGTTAGTCTGGACCTGGCCAGGGCTGGGCAGGTGCACAGAAAGTGTGTTAGTGTTTCTTTTTCATTTGGGTCATCGCAGCTGCGACAGTGGGTGTTGAAAGGTAGAGAGCATCTGTTGAGTTCTGCCTATGTTGTAAAGGGGCCATATTTTTCTTGATGTGTTGCAGGTTGGTAGTTCTCTCCATCTACGACCGGCTAAGGTTAAGTAGTAAGAACGAATTCCTCCCTTGACTGTGTTCAGTGGAACTTCGACTGGTTCCGCTCTGGAAACGTCAAGGGAAGAACCCCGCCTAGCCAATTCATCCGCCTTTTCATTACCATAACTGTTCCTATGGCAGGGAACCCAGATTATAGTAATGCTAAGTTGGTGACTTAGCCGGGTCAGTTCATCCTTACACTGCCTTACCAGTTTGGAGTTGGTACTGATCGCAGCTAAAGATTTAACGGCAGCTTGGCTATCCGTCAGAATAGCTGCATTAAGGTGGTTGGTGTTAGCTCTCCTTAAGGTGCGACAAGCTTCTCTTATCGCAAAAAGCTCGGCCTGAAAGACGCTGGCTGAGTTTGGTAGACGAAAATAGTCCGCCACCCCCAGTTTCTCAGAGTATATGTCCACTCCCACTCCGCACTCCATCTTGGAGCCATCCGTGTAAAAGGACACATCGAAGGCTAGATCAATTCCCCCATTGCGCCATTCCACCCTGGTGGGAAACTTGGTTGTAAAGGATTTCGTGAAGTCGAGTTTGGGAGTGTCATAGTCCGTTTTGCCAGGAATCAGTTCCCGAGGTAGCGGATTAAGAATGTTGCTCTGTCCATATGGTCTATTTGTCAGGACATTAAGTGCATCAGTGGGGCATGAGCGGATACCCCCTGTGATACCTATGCATGCGGATAGCTGGATCCGAGCTAGTTTTGTTGTGTTGTATGCTTTATTCAGTGCAGGCCACCATACTAGTGCACCATACGCCATGATAGGTAGCACTACCGCTGTGTATAGCCATAAGTGCATTTTTGGTTGAAGACCCCACTTTCTACCAAAGGTTTTTTTGCAGGCGTAGAAGGCTATGCAGGCCTTCTTGACCCTTTGTTCGATGTTAGTTTTCCAGCTTAGCTTAGGATCCAGAATGACACCTAGATATCTTGCGCTACTGGATAGTGCAAGAGGTTGTTTGTTGAGCTTTGGAAGGACAAATTGTGGCGCTTTGGTTTTTGTGGTGAATAACATCAGTTCCGTCTTGCTAGGGTTAACTCCTAGGCCGCATCTGGCAGCCCCGACACTTGAATTTTCCCAAACAAACTTCCATTAGCTCACTGAGCGTAGAGGGGAACAGTCCTGACACCATAACAACCACGTCATCCGCATAGCCGCATCCACCACTTTGACCCCATTGCAATTTAGTGTATTAAGAAATTCATTCATGGCGATGAGCCAGAGTAGGGGGGAGATCACTCCTCCTTGCGGAGTACTCCTACTGACAAATCTCGTGAGTTGGCAGCCACCCAGGTCTGCCTGAATTATTCTGTTACTGAGAATTGAGACTATCCAGTTTTTCACCGGTGCTTGTACACCAAGAGAATCAAAAATGGCCCTAGTATGAATATTGTTAAAAGCCCCTTCTATGTCTGAGAAGGCCGCAAGAGTGTATTGTTTAAAGTAGATTGATCTTTCAATAGTGGTAATAACCTCGAGTAGGGCGGTATCTGTGGATCTGCCCTTGAGGTACGCGTGTTGGGCGCTGGATATGTTAGCGCCCTTTAGAACGTCTCTGAGATGAATATCCAGTACACGCTCTAGGGTTTTCAGTGCGAATGATGTGAGGCTTATTGGTCTAAAATCCTTGCCTGATTCATGACCTCTCCTCCCAGCTTTGGGTATAAATATTACCTTAACTCTTCTCCAGCTCCTTGGAGTGTAGTTAAGGCAGAGGCACTTAGGCTTAGGCACTTAGGCAGAGTCAGTTAGTGTGAAGATAGAGAGTAGGATAGGTGTAGCTACCTACATCTTGTAGTTTCTGCAACATTATTGGAAGTATGCCGTCCTAATCTGGGGATTTGTATGGAGAGAAGCTGCTTAAGGCCCAGATATCCCTTTCCATTGAGATAAAGGAGCCAGTCGGAACCGCCGCAGTTGCCTCAGGTGATTCTAAACCTAAGTTCTCATTGCAGTTGCTCCTGCAGCCGGGGAAGTGTGTGTTGAGTAAGTGTTCCAGTGATTCATTGGTAAATTCTGTCCACGTACCATCGTCTTTCTGAATGAAAGACTGGTGCTTTCTTTGGACAGAATTTTGCTTTGTCTTGCCGATTCTTTTATATTGTCGATCGATTGGGTGTATTCCTGCCAAGAATGCTTTTTCGCGTCTCGAATTGCTTTCTTGTAGGTTTTGAGGATGTCTCTGTTTGATTGCCAAAGACACTGTCTATGACACGAGTTGAAAATTTTTCTAATCCTTTTCCAAAGGTCGGATAGATCTTTGCTCCACCACGGAGGAAGAAATTTCTTCTTGCCCCTGCTAGTGGGACATGAGACTCTAAAGGCAACCTGCATGGTTTGCTCTAGGGCCTCCACAGAAGAGTCCAACTCCTCCGCAGTTAAGATTTGCTTGTAGACTAAAGAACGGATTTTTGGGCGAGCCACTTTGTCAAATTTGGCCCAGTCAGTACGTTTGGGGTTACGAAATGGAAGAGGGGCCCCTGTTTCAAGATTCAAATCAAAGAGGATCAAGCTGTGATCCGAGAGGGAACTTTTGCTCGAAACTCTCCAATTGACTACTTTTAGAGACTTGTTTTCGGATAGAAGGGTAATATCCAAGACTTCACTCCAGCCTGTGAAGTTGTCAGTACTTGGAAAGGTGAAAGTAGGTGTATTTTCTTTATTGCATATGTTTAAATTAGAGTTAATTATGAAGTCGAATAAAAACACACCTCTAGTGTTTATCTCAGAGCTGTCCCATAGTGTGTGTCTCGCATTGGCATCGCAGCCTAAAATTGTGGTGGTGTTGTCCAGCATTGCCGTAGTCACTAATCACTTCCCCTCGTCTGGAGGAGCTTCCTTGTCGTGGCCCATATAGGCTGAGGCTATAAAAAGATTGTTGGCGCCCTCCAGTTTGACAACTGTCAGGTCTGAAGAGCTAAGGTTAGGGAGTAGAAATAAGTGTATGTGCTTTTTGGCTACAATGCAAGTTCTTGGTTTACCTGCTGTTCTATTGTAGTAGATGTTGTAGTGGTTGTTCTGGAACCCTTTTACTACTGAGTCTCTGACCCAGGGCTCCTGTATAATGCCCACGTCGATACCATCCTCCATCATGAGGATGGCCAGATTATCAGCAGCACATCTGGCGTGCTGCAGGTTAACCTGTATTACCGATAGTGGCATTACGTGGCTGGTGGTTGTTGTGGCTGCTGCGTGGAAGGCACCGTCGGATCCTCGATTGTAAGGGAATCGAGGATATCATCGACGCTGACGCCTTCTTCCGCGGACGGGTCTTTGAAAATCTTTAGTTTGGCACGACGGATGCCAAACCTAAGGGTGTTGCCCGCTTTCTCCAGAGCACCAAGGCACTCGTCTGAGATATATATTACAAAAAATTGAACTTGCTTCTGGTATATTCTACGTTCACAAACCGTCAGATTACATATTGTCAGCTTTGACAGTTAATATTTTAACAGTTAAGGTATTTTTCGCGAACATCTTCGTTTGCTATTCGATGACACAATTCTACTGGGACGGTGCTCTTATAAATGCGAAAAATAAAAAATGGCGTATAAAGGCACATAATTATTATCAAAACTAAAACAAATGTCTAAATACTCTAAAAGATTTGGATTGAAATAGTACAATTTTATATTTTTTAAATCACTATCAAAAGCAGATACTCTTTATATATTTTCTAATTTTAGTGTATTTCTTAGTCTTTTTTTCCACTAAACTTAAATGTATATGGCTACAAAAACCTACAGAATAAACAAACTTATCACTAGAAATGATTTCCATATTAAAAAAATAAAACATTTAGTAACACTCTCTTAAATGGGTTCGAAGTAAAGCTATAATGCAAATAATGTACATTTTGTGTAGTATTTTTTTTTACAATTCAATTTTGTTTACGAAAATATATATTTTTAAGACTTTGAAGTATATTATTTCAAAATATTTTTATGCGTCATACTAATTTCTTGCCTTATAATTTAATAATTTTTTTTTTTTGCAAAATATTTGTATGAATATATTTCTTTACGAGTATATATCTTTTTTCCCAATTCGGATGTACATTCATTCTAACGAACGAAAATAATTTTATTTTTACCACAAAGGACCTTTAGGTGAATCAAAATGGATCCATGAACTTTGCTTCAATTTTAATAACAGGTATGCAGAAATGCTTTTAAGGAGTTACTCTAACATTTCAGATCCAGGACGAAAAAATCTAATTTTCGATCTACATAACCCGCTAAGATTGATTTATTTTAATTGAATGCCAAAACTCAAGCTATATAAATTAGGCTGGCTACAAATTGTATGAAATTTGAAATTATTTTCCTAATACCATTCCTCAAAATAAGCTTTTTTTCGTCTACAGCAAATTACATCACTTTGCTGTCATGAACGTATTTGTAGCTCTAAAAAATTTGTCTTCATACATATTATTACCTCATTAAACAATATCAAAGCAACACATCTGAAAAAAATTCAAGCAACAAACAACAGTAGCAAGCTTTGTGTGACAGAAACGGAGCCTACCTGAATAAATTGCAGCTGAAATAAGTACCGTAGCATTAATGTAAGCGTTGCTTTTGTGGAAGCCCACCAATTTTACGTGGTACTCAGGCAAGTACCTGTTCATCGTACAAAATCAGCTACAGAAGAGGTTCAAAAGATCAGTCACGTTTTTTTGACGCTAGTCTGAGAGCTTTGCTGAGTTAACAGCTGAAGATTGTGTGCGTTGCTACTATTAGGTACATGAGTGGGTGGTGCAGGTAAGGATTAGATTTTAATAGGCATCAATGATTTTGAGCAAAAAATTTTACAAATATTTGGCCAACTTAGCTTCAGAAGGAAAAAAAAATTTAATTTATTAATATAATGTATTTATTTCACTACTGCACTTAATTAAATTAATGCTTTTATTTAAATAAAACTGCACATAAACAATTTTGAAAACATTTTTTACTATTTAACGAATATGAAAAATGTTTCAAGTTTTTAAAAGTAAGTAATTGTGGATTGTATTCGTAAAACAAGTGTTTGAAGTTTTCTGCCTCAAGTTTGTTGCTTAAACCTTTTGTTCTTATGCTAGATTGTTACTTAGACCTTAAAGTAGTAAAGTTTAGTAGACCTTAAAATAGTTTACATTTTTCAGATTTTATTACGTTACTTAAAATTTCAATTAAAATACCAATTGTATGCAAAACAGAATAAGTTTTCAATCGTATGAGTACGAAAGTCAAGCTAAAGTCATCAATGAAGATTTTTCAGTTCAGTTAAGCTGAAGATGTAGATGCAATCTTTAAGCATTGCAAGTAATTAAAAATCAAAGGCTGGCAACAGTTCGAGCGCATACACATTCATAACACATTAAACGTTCATTCAGTCAGTGTGCAATATGCAACCACATTAAACAACATTTTGTTTAATTTTTGCTCATTTTAACGGCGGTTGTACCATTTATGTATCATATTATGTAACTTTTGATTGTGTGGCCGTGACAACGTCTACAATTGATAGCCACAACATAACGAGATGCATGCTGCTAAACTGATCTTTATCTATTACTTCAAACAAACATACTTACTTTTGTGTTTATTTACATTTGATACAACTTTTCAGTTTTATTTTTTCGTAAAATTTTACTAACCTCTCACTAGTTTTTTATAAAAATAGTTAAAATGTATGTTTATCAAAAGCATATTTTCCATTATGAATTTTTGATTACAATGTGGAAGCGGAACACAAAAAAATGATGGGTGTAGGATTTTTTTCAAATTTTGCCGTAATATTTTCCAATAAGGACTATATTAACTGACACGGGTAGGCATATATGATCAAAAAAAGAGTAATGAGATAAAGCACAGGTAGTCTTTTTTTAAGAAGGTTTTCCAAACTTACCGTAATAAAGTGTGTTATGAAAATCTATTCCAAAAGAAGCTGCTTTTTATTGCAGTCAATAATAAAAATCGTTGCAGTAAAACATTTTTGATGAATTTATATGTTTTATATTTATGCGGAAATCTAGTATTATTCTAATAATCCATTCAGAATAAAACTGTTAAAACTATAAAAATTTGTAAAATAATTATTTTATTAATATTTTTAAATAGCATTTTTAAACAAATATAAGTATATTTGTAATTTCAACGATGCTGTTTTTGATACCAACAAGCAGATACTCTTTATATATTTTTTTAATTTCAGTGTATTTCTAAAAGTCTATTTTCTACAGTCAACTATAGTAAAAGTCACAGAAAATTTTATGCAACGATACTTTCTAAAACAAATTTTCGGAAGGTCTACACCAAATTTATCCCAGAAAAGCATAGTGGATATCATTTTGGAATAACTTGCGACAGAGCCAATATTCAAGTTTCATTACATACTCATAAATAAATTTACATTCATTGTTATTATTACTCTTTTGTGAAAGTGTAATTCTATGCACCTGCTTACGAGTTTACCAACCCCTTCCCTCCAATTATCCTCCCTGTCTGACAAGGCACACCCAAAAAGAGCTAGCAGGCTGTTGTGCAATAATGATCATTTCTAAAAAATATAGCAGGTCAGTAGGAATATTTGAAGAAAAAAAAAAGTAACAACAATAATAAAAATCCACTTGAGCAAATGCATTTCGGAGCAGTTGAAAATGCATCAAAAATACTCATTTTTGTTGGAAAAACAACTATTGAATAATCATTAAAAAGTATATAGTTCAGATGGATGCAGTTTGAGTTTTATGTTTTATTTATAGTATATGTCTGGCTTTGAAGCCATGTAGAGAATATCTTCTTGTTATAAATAGTTACAATCAACTGGGGCAAATATGAGCGCTTGAAAAGCCAAACTGCCAGCGCAATAAAACTATGCCGAACAGCAAAATGCTGCACACAATTATATTCAGCCATAGTCAAAAGTTGGGTAAAAAAAAAACCAACTAACCTAGCTGTGGAAACACACGTAAGTATAACGACATCATAGAGACGTAAATGAATGCACCTCTTATATGCGCGAAGCCATTCATTGAGACTACGTGCGGCAAACAATTGTGAAGAATCAAAAAATTCCTCTTAGCTAACTACATCCATTGCAGCAAGGTGCTGCTGTAGTTGCACTTTAGCTGTTTTTGCCACGGCTGCTGGTCTTAGGTTTTATTCATCATAAGAAAAGTGTTCGTAATTGATTGGCATCAGTTTTTCAGCACGGTTAAGAGATGATCTTATTGTATTATTACCAGCTTGACTTTTTGCTAGCTCGATTTTTGAGCGTATCGGTAAAGCGGAGTGAGGAATGTTTTAATGTTTTTAGTATAATCAAATTAATCGCATGATTTATATATATTTCTAATAAAAAAAATGTCTGTGCTTGCGATATTCTTACATATCAGAGAATAACAATTGTCAAAGGCTTTTAAAAAATAAACAACTAGCGAAAAAGTGATTTATTATTATAAATAAAGCGAATATCTGTAGAAAAAATTATAATTTATCTCTGACAAGACTTTTATATACTGTACAAACAGCTTAATTTTTAAAGACTTCAACGAACGACTTGAACAACAACGACAGATAAAGGAATTAATTTAGTTAAGGTAAAATTTAGTGCCTTGTAATTGCGAAACTATTATAGTAAACAAATTATTAGGTATTAAAGCTTACTACGAAAATTAAAAACTTAGATATTATTAGAATGTTTATAGCACTTATGAATGAGAGCAAAAAATACAGACCTGACACAAAAGACACAAAATTATTTTCATACTAAACTTTTTTGGCTTAGCCATCTCTTCTACTTTCATTTCCGCGACCATTATTACTACCACTATCCCTATCACTATCACAATCAATATCACAATCGCAATCACTATCACTGTCCTTATCCCTATCACTATCAAAATAACTATTACTATCGCTATCGCTATCACTATCGCTTTAATTATCACTATCAATATCAATATCACTATCTCTGACACTAACACTAACATTAACACTAGCACTAACACTAACACTAACCCAAACACTAACACTAACACTAACACTAACATCAACACTTATCATATAACTATAACTATAACTATAACTATAACTATAACTATAACTATAACTATAACTATAACTATAACTATAACTATAACTATAACTATAACTATAACTATAACTATAACTATAACTATAACTATAACTATAACTATAACTATAACTATAACTATAACTATAACTATAACTATAACTATAACTATAACTATAACTATAACTATAACTATAACTATAACTATAACTATAACTATAACTATAACTATAACTATAACTATAACTATAACTATAACTATAACTATAACTATAACTATAACTATAACTATAACTATAACTATAACTATAACTATAACTATAACTATAACTATAACTATAACTATAACTATAACTATAACTATAACTATAACTATAACTATAACTATAACTATAACTATAACTATAACTATAACTATAACTATAACTATAACTATAACTATAACTATAACTATAACTATAACTATAACTATAACTATAACTATAACTATAACTATAACTATAACTATAACTATAACTATAACTATAACTATAACTATAACTATAACTATAACTATAACTATAACTATAACTATAACTATAACTATAACTATAACTATAACTATAACTATAACTATAACTATAACTATAACTATAACTATAACTATAACTATAACTATAACTATAACTATAACTATAACTATAACTATAACTATAACTATAACTATAACTATAACTATAACTATAACTATAACTATAACTATAACTATAACTATAACTATAACTATAACTATAACTATAACTATAACTATAACTATAACTATAACTATAACTATAACTATAACTATAACTATAACTATAACTATAACTATAACTATAACTATAACTATAACTATAACTATAACTATAACTATAACTATAACTATAACTATAACTATAACTATAACTATAACTATAACTATAACTATAACTATACCTATAACTATAACTATAACTTAACTATGTATAACACGACCACTTATATTATCATTATCTCTATAATCATACCCATCGCTTTTACTAGCAGTTTCACTCTTACTAAATTGTGTTTTTAGCTGCATGAGAAGTTTCGATGGTTGTTGTCTATGGTTTGACAGTAGAAAATGTCAAACTGTGCTAACATTTCTTTTTAGTAAGGTTTGGCAATTTATTGTGAATCATTTACCGCCAAAACAACGCTTTCAAATTGTGGAACTTTACTTTGAAATAAATAAATTTGTTCTCGAAGTTAATAGAGCAGTTCTTCCATTCTACGAGCTCAGAAAATCACATATTCGGCCTAGTGAGCAAGCAATTTTCTTCGTCAATACGCAAAACTTCCGTTCATGGAGCGAAGACAATCCTCAAGCCATTAACGAATCACCATTGCATCCATTAAAATTTACTGTTTGGTGCGATTTATACGCTGGCGGCATCATCGGTACTAATTTCTTTCGAAATGAGGATGCCTTAACGGTGATTGGTAAGCGCTATCTTACCATTCTGACTGATATTTTGTTATCAAAAATTAATCAGCTAAACATCGACGACATTTCGTTCCAACAAAACGGCGCAACTTGCCTTACAGCGCTTAGCCAACAATTTACTGCAAAATTAATTTGGTGACAACTTTATTTCCAGAAGTGGTCCTGTTCACTGGACCCCTCATTCGTGCGACTTAACGTCTCTCGATTACTTTTTATGGGGCTTTGTTACGTGATTGGCTTGTGCTGACAAACCAGTAGGTCTTGAAGCATTGAAAGCCAATATTCAAGCCACCATTGACGCCATACGGCTAGATTTATTGGAAAAGGTAGTTAAAAAATTGGACTGATCGAATGGACTATATAAATCTCAACCGCGGCAGACATATGTTAAAAATCATACTTAAAAAATTAATGAGATTTAATTATCTACCAGATTATAATAATAAAAACTGAATTCATTCCAATAATATTTCTGTCATGTTTTATTACTTAAAGTTTGCATTCAGCTAAAAAACAACCTTTATTACTCTCACTATTACTTTCACTCTTAATTTCATGGCTTTACCATTGCTACCAGTATCACTATTCCATTTATATCAATTTACGTCCGTCCACCTTTACATTAACTTTTGCATTAGATTTTGCATTAATATTTAAATTCGCATTTATTTTCGTTTTTGCATTTCCACTTACTTTACATTTGCAGTTAACGTAAGATTATTTCAGCTTTTAGTTTTACTTCAAGAAAGAATTTTAAGTTTTACTTTTTTATTCATTTTTTTATTTGATAAATATAAAATAACGTATAAGGTTTATGTTAATACAACAATTTACAAATAATAAAACATCCGATCTTATTTCTCGTATTATTAACGCATAACATGAAATAATATATAACCAGAAAAACGTAACAATTTTTTAACTTTTATGCATATATTTGCTATTTTCACAAAAAGGCACATCAGCTGAAAGCTTTGTCTTTTGAGATGTGAACATCCAAGAACAATGATAACATGATTTGATTTATGTTATGAATTTTTTTTCTGATGATTAATGCAGCCGTAGTAGAACAGGATTTTTTGCAAAATAGCTTCAAACCGAAACTAGCCATGAAGCAAAGCCAAACATAATATTAATTATTGTTATATTGTCTATGTAGTAATTGATGGCAACTGTTCAGTTGTATATTATTTTTATTGAATGCGCTCATTAGCAAAATAAGAAAAAAATAACTAGAGCACAATTAACAATTTTATGGAGTCGAGCTCAGAAAATCATGTTAACTAATTTAGTACACAATAAAATAATGATTACTGAAATATAAACAAATAATTTTAAACCACATTCTTAAACAAGCTTTCTACTCTAAGACTGCAAAACTTAATCTATGTAGTTTTTTTTTTTGGATAAGCAAACAAAATAAGAAAAAAATATTAAATGGCCTACTTCGCACTTTTAACTGCTTTTCAAAATCTCTGACCATTAAAATTTAAAGATTCCCTCAAGGCTTAAAACCCGTTGGCAGATATTGAACCAAACATGTATTTCATATATTTGCAATTTTATACTTTAATTTTAACAAAAAAGAAACCTTAAAAGAAGTGCCAATGTATTTATTAATTTGGTTAGTAAAGTAATTTATGTATGATTAATGTAGATCATTTAACAAACTTTTTGGCAAGCTTATCAATTAAAATTTAATTGGATGTAGGACGCGGCTCTTCGAAAAGGATTTAATTAAAAGAAGGTAAGTGTTATATAACGCTTACGCTGTCAGCAATAATAAATAGCCTACAAACAGTCAGTTCAAGGTCACATAAAACAGTAAAAAAACCTGCTAAAATTTGCAGTTGAACAACTTTTACGAGAAAGCATGTTTAATATTTACATTAGCTTATTAATTTATTTGAAAAACTGGTGGGTATGGGAGATGTGTATGCGTGTGTGTACTTATGACATATTTAGCTTCACCTCTTCCTAAATTCTTTTGAGCGCTTCTTCTGCTTTGCTTAAATTCAACTACAAAACGCAAGCAAGCTCGTTTCTTAAGTCTTTTGTTTTGTGAGGGCATCTTTTCAAGCAAGCAATAATGAATAGCAAAATATTTAAATTGTTTTTGACAGCATTACATTTCACACCAAAACTTGTTTAAATATGTATTGAAATTTTTAATATATAATTGTTTTGTTTTTATTGTGACAATTCATAACTATTATTAACAAAAAATACAAGTTTTTATGTAGTATATTGAATCAAAAAAATTATGTTTAGTGAGTTTAATAAGAATAACAACTAATGAGAAATTGTTTTGCAAAACTAATGTAGGTTCTTAAGGTAAACGTTTCATTATAAAAATATCAATCATGCATATTTATGCTTCTTGCTTTTCAGGCTTCATCCAACCGGGTTATTAGACAGGTTTTGGTATTGTTTTAATCAACATGTAGTCATAATTAAAGCTGTCAAGCTTGTTTCGTACTTAACGCTTACTTTGTTTGTTCAAGAATTCTTTGCATTTCATAACAATCCGTGTTACAAATATTGCAAAACATAGAGAACCGTGAAACAAACACAAAAACAAAAGCTTAAACAAAATAGCCTACAATAATTGCCTGTAGCTCAAGGAAAAGTGTATATAATATACTATTTAATTATATAGAAAAGAACAAAGCACAGCAATAGAAATACTTGGCTGCAGTCTTAATTAATACTCAAGAGCAGAAAAAAAAATTAAATGAAATAAAATTACAAAGCTAAGTTTTTTAAATAATAAACTGCACCAATGCACCACAAAAATTGCGACACTTTATAAAATGTTACAACAAAAAACAGCCAACTAAAAAAATGCGAGCAATTAAAAACAGCTAACGTTTTTAAAAGACGCTCAAAAAAGTAATTGCAATGGAAATAGCAACAACAACAACAACAACAAAAATGCAATTGAACACATTACACAATGGTTCAAGACGCCACATCAGCATCAGAAAACTATCAAACACATTTTTACAAAATAAAAAATAGCCACGATATCGTAATATTCCCCAATGTGTGAAAAAAATTGTCCTAGTGACAATACTGTTTCTGTGGATATCGGTTAAAGTTGACAGTTCCAAATGATTTCCTTCTAATTAAACACTAGCTAAAAGGGAGGTGAACAAAAGTTTGGAATAAAATACATAATAAAACAAAAAATTTAAAAATTAAGGATGTTTACCAAGAATGATAGAATAAGAGATTGCGCTTTGCGCAGGACCGTTATTTCTGCTAATTGAGTTTGACAAACAGCTGTTCAGTTGACTACGTCACAATATCTTATTTCTTTGAGAAACGTATTGTGATCGGTTATGTTTTATTTATTTGTGTATTTATCAAAGTATATTTCCGAGTTTTTAACTTGAAATTTAAAAAGCTAAGTGTGCATCTGCTAATTGCGGTAACAGTAACAAAAAAATATTTTTCAGAAACCTGATGTTTGCAATGAATACAAAAATTAAACCAAGAAATTGTAGAAAACGCACACAAATGAAAACGAAAATACAAAAATATATTAACTTAACAAAATTTGTTTCATTGTTTAAAAACAATAATTTATTTGTAAATTAATGGAAAATAAAATATCTGGAAATGTTGAAACTACACCAATTAAACTAGTAATAAGCAATTTAATAAGATCCAACTCGAAAAACAATATTCACTGAAGTTGGTTTCTCACACAAATTTGTTTTGACTAAGCTGTTTACTGGCTGCAATAAAATAATAGTAAAATAATGTTTGCAAAGGAGTACTACATAAATTTACCTTCTTCTCGTTCTAATAAATTTCTTCTTACTTCTTTTGTTTTAATTATACAAACTAAAATGTATGCAATTTTCATTTCTGTGTAGAAATCCTATGCAAAGTGAACGCTGTCCAAAACAGCATTGATATTATGACGTACATGCGCAGAACGACAATTTTATTGTACATCTTTTCTTGTCTTCGGCGCAATCTTTGTATTCTATCATTCTTGGATGTTTACAATATAGTTACAATATAGTAGTTGTGTCAGACAAAAATGTGATTCCAAATGCTAGTTTTTCACAGAGTAAAGAAGATTATTAGCTCCAAGTAATTACGGGTCGACAAGACGTATAAATCGAAATGAAAGTGATAGTTTTAATTATGTGTGTATGTGTGATATACGCTTATTTAGCACATACCTGCACATTTTTAAAGAAATTTTACCTTTTTTTTAAATGATTTCTATCCCGTATGTTCAATAGATTTCATTCCGTTTTAGTTCTATTGAACTGAAAATGGCCTGGTACGTTCTTATATTTTATTTGTATATTATACAAAGGGTCAATAGAACTAAAACGGAACGAAATTTATTGCTCATACGGGTCGGAATTTATTTAAAAAAAGTTTACATTTGACATTAAATATGTACAGTAGAAATTTAGTTCATATTATAAGAGGGCTAAAAACTTGCAAAGGATTCTTAAGATTACCAACAAAAATTTTTATGAAAATAAAAGGATGTCTCTTTCCTGCAAGGAAAAAGTTTTTTTTTGATAAAAACAGTCAAGAAATTAAAATGATTTGTTTTTTGTATGATAAACTATTGTACATATCGATCATTTGATCGAACTAACTAAACAAGATTTTAAGGTTAATGATCCAGAATTGTTCTTTATAGCATGCTTCATATTGTGGAAAAATTTATTGTTATCATTGTGAATGTTCTTCGCTTGAGAAGAGAAATTGCCTTTATCGCATCATACAAGTTGTGAGTCAATTGAAAACTTTGAATGCGTTTTATGCAAAATGCCTTTTTTGAGTTATGTCGTTATTCGAGCAAATGAGCAATATGTTGAAAAGTAAATGTAGTAAAGACTTTAACTAACAATATTTTGCCAAACACGATATCACTAACAATATTTAACTACATCCTGAGCTAAGGAAATTCTAATTTCAAAGTATATTTAAGCAGTCAAAATTTATAGAGTCTGAAGCGGAATCCGAAAATTCTTCACAAGAAAAAATTTTGAGATTTTTTTCAGATTTTTTGAAAAAGGTTTAGAAGTCGCTCAAGGTAGTTTTTTCAAAAAAAGTAGTTCATCAAAATAATATTTGTGTTTTCCACCCAGATTGAGTGCCTCACTGAAGAAGATAATAAAGACCTGTCCATGCAAAATCTGTACATACTCTAGTGATTCCTACAGGGTCATTTCGAAGTTGTACTAAAAAAAATTGGTACCCTTCCGTTAAAAATAATATTCCCGTTATCTGTTTGAAGTTTGCCATGATTTGCATGTTAGTTACTAATTTTTTCACGATGGAGTTAGCCGCTCGGAAATTAATTGTGAACAAATTCGTTGAAAATCCCACATGGTCCGGAAATAAGATAGCAAAAGTATTAAAAATTTCAAAGACAACAGTTTGTAGTGTCTTAAAACGGTATAAAGAATCTTTGAGCATTGAAAGAAAGCCAAAAACCGGTGGAAAAAAAACCAAATCTGACAATAAATTAAAGGCAAGCATCCTTGCCTCAATTAAAAATAACCCAGGTCTCTCCGACAATGATCGGGCAAAAAAATTCAAAACCAGCAGGAGCACAGCTCGGCGAATACGAGTGGGAGCAGGCTATCAGTCGTATCGAGCTATTAAATACCCGAACCGGTCCGATAAACAAAATTTGTCGGCCAAAAAGCGCACTCGATTACTCTACGATAAAGTCTTGACGAAATTCAAAGGTTGTTTAATTATGGACGATGAAACATACGTCAAACTTGATTTGCAACAGCTTCCAGGACAAAAGTTTTATGCTGCAAAGAAGCGTTTTAGTGTCTCCTCCAAATTTAAATATAAAAAGGTTGATAAATTCGCAAGGAAGGTAATGATCTGGCAAGCCATATGCAGTTGTGGTCTGAAGAGTCGGGCGTATGTAACATCAGCAACAATGAACTCTGATACATACAGGAAAGAGTGTCTAGAGAAACGTTTATTGCCGTTTATTCGTCACCATCGATCTGCTGTAAAGTTTTGGCCAGATTTGGCGTCGATACATTATTCGAAGACAACCATAAATTGGTATCGAACCAATAATGTAGATTTCGTGCCAAAGGACTTCAATCCTCCAAACTGTCCCCAGTTGCGCCCAATCGAAAAATATTGGGCAATTGTTAAATACAAACTGAGGAAATATGGAGGAGTCGTAAAAAAACCGGAATCGATGTTACTCAAGTGGAACAAATATGCTGCCCAGGTCACCAGAGCAGATGTTCAACGATTGATGTTGCCGATTAAGAGGCACGCTCGAAATTTTATACATAATAATGATATATAAAATTTTGTATTACTTTTTTGAAAGCTTAATAAATACTCTATCTGAAAATATTTAAAACATTTTTGTGCCAATATTTTGCTTATGAGATTTATCGCGATTTGTGTGTACAGATTTTGAGTGGACAGGTCTTTATTCCAATGATCTTATTTGAAAAGTAAAATGTTCAAATTTTATTTTCGTGGGTTTGAAAGAGGGGTTTCAACTGTTTTTCTTAACAAGAGGGCCAAAAAAGGGATTTTTTTTGAAAAACTCAATCTTTGAAAACTTTATTAGAAGTAGCTTAAAAGTTAAGCATTCGTCTATCAGACGTGTCGTTGTTTTTTGTGGCTTAATGTTATGTTAATAGCAATTATACATTTTGTTTGTACTTGCATGACTTTTTTACATATTCCCTTGCTGTTCAAACACATTTTATTATAATTTCTTTTTATTTAAAAATGAGAATAAAAACTTACAGTAAAACCATTTCACGAGAGAGAGAGAGCAACAAATTTAGAAAGTAAACGTCTCACAGACGTAGGTTGTTAAGGCAATGGTTAAGTAAATAAAGGAAGAAAACGTTAATTTATATTTTTTTACCGAAGTAATGCTCATTTAAAGTTTTGAAAACACGCCATTTTTTGGTGGATTTATCAGTGTGACTAACGATTTTATAAATAAAAGTCACAAAGTCTTTGCTATGAGGGTAGCAATATATCACGAGGAAAAAAGTTTAATTTAAGCCAAAAATCTATATATATAAAAATGGATGTATGTATGTGGGTATGTGGGTATGTGGGTATGTGGCTATATCACGTATAGACTCCAAAACCGCTAAACCGATCTTTATGAAATTTTCAGGGAAAATAAAGCCATATCTTGAGAGTGTTCCTGTGAGGTTTCGTAACGATTGGAGAAGGGGGCGTGGTACCTCCCATACAAGCCAAATTTGCTCCATCGATCACAAACAAAAAAAAAGAAAAATATCTCACGGTTTCAATCGTAAAAAACTAAGATTTGGGGATTTTGTTCAGATGGTTACTGTCGGTAACTGTACAAAAAATGGGCGTGGTCGTTATATAAATACGCCCACTTTTTCGAAATCATGGCAATTCCGGAGTTCTGCACATTTTTACAGTGAAACTTGCTCTTTAGGTGCTCCAAGAGACGAACACAATTTATAAATGTTTTCACGCATACTTTTAACGCCCACAAATCAATATCTATATATATATAAAGCAAAACGATGTGTGTCTGGCTGTGTGATGTCTATAGACTCCAAAACTACTGAACCGATTCACCTGAAATTTTAGCAGTCGATTTGTTTCAGGTACGAGATGGTTGAGGAAAAAAATTTGCCACACCCCCCTTTTACCGCCCCCAAATCAATAAAAATGTTATATTTCAGTCGGTTTGGGTCGTATATGGCTAAAATTTTGTAATTTAGTATGTACGGTTACTGTCGACAACTGTCCTAAAAATGGGTTTCCACGCCCCCTTTTACCGCCCACAAATAAATGAAAATGGTTTATTTCAGACGGTTTTGGTCGTATAAGACTTAAATTTGTTACTTTGGTTTGTGAAGTTACTGACAGTAACTGTACGAAAAATTGGTTTCCACGCCCCCTTTTGCGCCCACAAATCAGTGAAAATGCTATATTTCATGCAGTTTTGGCCGTATGAGACTAACATATGATACTTAAGTTTGTATGGTTACTTTTGGCAATTGTACTAAAAAAGGGCGTCAGCGCTATATAGCCACACCCACTTTTTAAGAAACCATCAAAATTGACTACTGGGTCGATTGAGCTAAAATGTTGGCTTAGTTTGTACGGTTACTGTTAGCAACTGTACTAAAAATTGGTCTCCACGCCCCCCATTTACCGCCCACAAACCAATGAAAACGTTTTATTTCAACGGTTTGGGTCGTATTAGACAAAAATTTTGTAATTCAGTACATATGGTTACTCTCGGCAAGTGCACTAAAAATAGGCCTACCCTACTTTAGTTAAACTCACTTTTCGGGGAGTTAGCGTCCAGTGAAGTAAAGTGCGCCAGGCTTAACCTAAATTGAGCTGAAATTTGGGCAGTCGATTTGTTTCGATTACGAGATGGCTCAAGGGAAACATTTTACCGCACCCCTTTTTACCGCTTGCAAAACAACAAAAATGCTATATTTCGCACGGTTTTGATCGTATTAGACTAAAATGTGGTTATTTAGTGCACATGGCTACTTTCGGCAGCTGTACTGAAAATGGTGAATATATTTGACATTTCTTGACATTTTTGTGTATAGCAGTAAGGCGGAGTTGGAGTTATAGGTAGTTGTGGCAGAACAACGTTTGCCGAGGAGATAGATTGTTCCTGTGAGGTTTGGTAACGTTTGGACGAGGGGGCGTGGTTCCTCCCATACAAGCCAAATTTGCGCTATCGACCACAAACCAAATAAGGGATATATATCAGACGGTTTCGATCGTAAAAACTAAGATATTATCATTTTGTTCAGATGGTAACTGTCAGTAACTGTACAAAAATAACTTTTTCGTCGCAATATATATACGCTCACTTTTTCGAAATCATGGCAATTCCGGAGTTCTACACATTTTTATACTGAAACTTGCTGTGTAAGTGCTCCAAGAGGCAGTCACGATACATAAATGTTTTCACGCCCACTTTTAGCGCCCACAAATCAATATCTGTACATATAAAAATGAATCGTGATTTGTTCGGATGCTTAAAACTTGAAAACGACTAGACCAAATAGGATACTTCCTTCTACTGGTTTGTTCATAACTGCTACGCAAAGGTTTAGGAAAAAAGTAATGCCACACCCCTTTTATCGCCCACAAATCAATAAAAATGCTATATTTAAGAAGGTTTTGGTCGTATTAAATTAAAACTTTAATAAAAACGGGCGTTGTCACACTTCATCTACGCCTACTTTTGGAAATATCACAATACTCCAAAACTATTGGTCCGATTGAGCTCAAATTTTGTAAGTGGCTTTGCTTTGAGTACGAGATGGTTTAAGAAGAAATGCCACACCTTCTTTTACCTCCCATTAATATAAAAACAATTTGTGTTATCGAATAGCGTTATGGGTTGCACAGCTTAGAAATTCGGTATTCGACCACAATTTAGACGTACCGTTTCAGTGATGAAATTTTATGGGAGTTGGACAAGGGGGAGGGGCACCTCTCATACAACACAAATTGGTGATATCGAATAGCTTTGAATTTATAGGAATTCAGCTTTGGAATTCAGTTTTTGACCTCAATTTACACATGCAGTTTCAATGATTTTTTTTATGGGCGTTGGACAGGGAGGCCTGACATCTCCCTTACATCCCAAATTTGCAATATCGAATTGCTTTGAAGTTATAGGTTGACAGCGTAAGAAATCGGTAGTCGACCTAAATTTATACATGCACTTTCATTTCTTACATTTTATGGGCGTAGGGAAAAGGGGAGTGACACTTCCCATACAACCCAACTTTGTGCTATCAAATAGCTTTGGAGTTATAGGTCGCACAGCATCGGAATTCAGTATTTGACCAAAATTTACGCATGCAGATTTACTGATAAAATTTTTTAGAGTTTGTCGGGGGGCGTGGCACCTCCAACTTAACCCAAATTTGCGATATCGAATAGCTTTGGAGTTATAGGTAACTCAGCCTCGGAATTCAGTATTCGACCTCAATTTACACATGCAGTTTCATTGGTTAAATTTTATGGGCGTAAGGAAAAGGGCAGTGGCACCTCCCATACAACCTAAATTTGTGCTATCGAATAGTTTTGGAGATATATGTCGCACAGTTTTGGAATTCGGTATTCAACCTCCATGTACACATGCAGTTTAATTGATTACATTCTATGAGCGGTGATCAAGAGGGCGTGGCACTTCCTATACAACCCTAATTTGTTATATCGAATGGCTTTGTGGATATAGGTCGCACAGTCTCGGAATTCAGTATTCTACCTCAATTTAGACATGCTGTTTAACTGATAACATTTTATGGGCGTTTGAATAGGGAGAGTGGCAGCAACGCGCCGGGTTTCAGCTAGTAACTTATAAATGTTAATATTTTTATTAATTTGTATTCTATTTTAACTCTTTTTTGCAGCTGTACTCAACCATCTGTGTTTATTTGATTAACTTAAGTAGTAAACTTTTGTATATATAAACGTAGTATAAAAAAGGATTCGAATGGTATATTTTTTTTTCTCAATATTACTTTTTTGTAATTTTCCACCATTTTTGTACCTGATTCCAAAAAAGAACTCTTTGCAAAATTTTAACGAATATTAGCACTTTGAATACTAGCACAATGAAGAAGAAACATTTACTTAACAGAACTACTACTCTGCGCTAATATTCAGAGTGCTGTAACATCGTCTTCGACCGATCAATTTCGTTAAAATTTTTAAAAGAAAGGTTATATAAGCCAAATAATTCTTTTTTGGCATCCGATTTTGAAAAAAAACCCGAGCCATTAGGGCAGCTTCAGTACAAAATTTACTTAACAGAACTTCTTCTGTTTTCAACCGATCGATTTTGTTCAAATATTCTTAAATAGGGTTTTATGAGCCGAGAAATTTTTTTGGCATCAGATTTCAGAAAAACTGAACCATTAGGAGGGCTCCAGTAAACAATGGTGGAAAATTACAACAAGTGAAAATTAGGGTGGTAAGTTTCATTTCACTGAGAAAAAATAACCCTAGAATCCTTCTTTTTTCCCTCTAACATGGAAAAATTGTACATACATAATTTCATCAAATCGGCCAATAAATAAAAAATACGGAAGTGCAAGTGTAGAAATATAGAAGTATTTTGTTTAAAAAAGAAAAAAGTGCATTTTTTAAGTTTTTTGTCCTTTTACCTTGAACTGGTGTTATTTCTTGGAAGGAAATGTTTGCAAAATTGTTATATAACCTCTAAACATAAACTTTTTTAAGGGCAGTAACATGCTAACCCCAACACTGGACAAGTTAGAGACCAAAAACTGATGCATTGAATTGCATAGGGTGGCCAAGATCTCAAAAAAAAAATTTAGAAAAAATAAGGATCTCTTTCTTTCCCGCAAGGACAAAGTTGTTTTTTAAGAAAAAAGTAATAAATCACGATCTCGAAATGCTTCAATTTTTGTAAGAAAAACTACATATGTTTTAAAGCAAATTTAAATATAGACTTTAACTAACAATATTTTGTCAAACATGATGCCACTCTTGTTTTTTACCCACAGTGTCCTGTGTGAAGGATATTCGAATCTAAAGGTACACTCGAAATAGCACAGAACTTTCAATTGTTATCCGATTGTCTAAATTTTGGTGATATTGATTATAGTGTTTACGTTTTCCTTAAATTTGGCAAACTAATAATTTACATATTTTTTAGATATGCATTTTCCTGTTTTAGAGAAATGTATACTTGAATGCAATTTTTTAACTTTTTCAAAAAAATTAATATAAGGATTTACAACTCAGGCACCAGAAGTGGTGCCGAGATAATTTTCTCAATTCGGATTTTGAAAATAGTTTTGAACGAACCCTTGTGTAAAAACATTTATTTTAAAACAGCAGGAAAAGGCCACGATTTCTTTTTTCTATTTTAATATTTAAAAAAAGTTACTTCAAGCATGAAATGTAACATTTTGTTTATATCTCCTTTATGGTTATTATTTCATGAAAACACTTCTTAACAACAATTGTTAAGTCTATTGAGACCCATCGAATGGCAAACTCAGAAACTCAAAATTTTAGTATAACATTTTTGTGAATGCTTTAACGAAATAATAAAATTCATACTAAGAAAAAAAAATCGTGGTCTTAATCAAGTGTTGTAAATTGATACTCCTAGGCAAGGTGTTGTTCAGAAATATTTGAAGAATCTAAATTAAGGAAATTATCTTAGGTACCACTTCTGGTGCCCGAGGTATAAGACCTTATATTCATTTATTTGAAAAAGTTAAAAAATTGCATTCAAGTATACTTTACTCAAAAAAAAAATGTATTTGCAAAAAATATGCAAATTATTCATTCGCCAAATTTAAGGAAAACGTCAATACTATAATCAAAATCGCCAAAATTAAGACAATCAGATACCAATCAAAAGTTTTGTGCTACCTCGAGTGTACCTTTAGATTCGAATATCCTTCACACAGAACCTTGTGGGTAAAGATAGAGAGTGTCATCGTAATTGGCAGGATATTGTTAGTAAAAGCCTTTATTTACTTTTATTTTAAGACATATGTACTTTTTCTTACAAAAATCAAAGCATTTTGAGATCGTGATATTTTACTGTTTTTCTTAAAAAGCAACTTTGTCCTTGCGGGAAAGGAAGACATTCTAAAAGAGGAAGACATTCTTTCCTAAAATTTTTTTTGGGAGATCCTAACCACCCTATGCAACTTTTAAGACCTCTTAGAATACAATTTTAGAATACAAACAGATACGACCCCGTTCGATACTGTTCATCCAAATTAAATGTGTCAACAATAAAATGTTTTCCTTTTCATTAGAATATCTTGATATATGTAGTTCAATCTTATCAAAAAAATATGTGGAATATGCCTTGTCCAAATAAATTTGTTTTAAGGTGAAAAATTTATTGCCCAAATAATGAAATAATAAATATCTATTCTGTCAAATTTTGGGGTATATCCAATTTTAACACAATAAATTTATGGGATCTGCCACTACCTCTTGTTCAAATTTATTCTTTTTAAGGTGTCATCTTAATTGGATAAAACTTGCAAAATTTTACTGCTTTAACATCTTATGTTCTTGATACCAAATCTTATAAAATAAGATAAATATTTATAGTAACTGCTTAATATCGCATACCAAATTTATACGTTCCACTACTCGCAGCTTCTAAGCACACTTTATTCGAGATTTTTAGTTGTACTGGCGGTGGGCGTGTCAAGTGTCGAATTTAAAGACTATTAGAAGTCCAATATTTAAGAAAAGCAATTTTTTTAACTATTATTAGGAGTACAAAATTTTAAAACGATAGCTCCTTTCTCTTAGTTAGAATTAGATATTATTAGAATTGTTACTCGCTAATTTGCGCTCTTGAGCCATAGTGCATTGACAACACACACGCCAAAGTCTGTTGTGGTTACTCTAAGTTTTATGGTATTTGTCTTTGAAACGCATCATGTATGCCAACAACAAAAAAACAATAACATAGAAGTTTACATTCGAAGAAATCGTGCTTTAATGATCTTTAAAACTGACAAACTGGACGTTGTGGATGTTGTTGCCATCCAATGAAGGTCATTCATGGTGGTTGCTACCAAAAATCAATTGATGGCTGATGCAGTTCATGTTATAGTGGCATTTTTTTCGTAACATTGGCATTTTTGGCAACTCAAAACTGCACTCGTTATAGTTTCAACAGCTGAACGTTTAAAGACACAGACAGCCAAAATGCTAGCCAAAAGCTGCAGGTTGGATAGGTATATGTATGTGGATAAATAAGTTGAAAAAGACGCACAAATGCCCAGACGGACAGCTTAGATATGTAGACAGAAAAACTTCAATCCAAGCATTTTAGAAATAAAGTCAAATACATAAATAACAAAGCGCTACGCACCATTGACTGTCAGAGAGCGATATGAATGGATAGATAATCAGGTAGTCTGACAAAAACGTATCCAGACAGCCCTATGAGCAGTCAGACAAACTGATCAGCATTAAGTTGCTCTGACTTAAGATCTAAACTTAAGTTAGTGCATCGTTCGCCGCGTCATGTATGGTATTGATTCGCTTAACATTTTCCGCTTCATTTAATTTGCTTCTTTCGAATGTTTCGCTATGGCTTTGGCAACCACATTTTGTTGCTGCATTTTTCACCAACTAACATTTAGATTTATGGAAGCTTCTGTTGCAATTTCAAATATATCATCTTGCAGATGCCTCCAATGTCTTAGAGTATGTTTGCTGGTGGGCCGTGTGGGCAGTTAAACTTCGGCTTAACTCAATTGAATATTCCGCCGATTTTGTTGTTGCAACTTTTGCTCCATTTGTTGATTAGTTTTTATTACCGTACATTTTAGATTTTTATGCAAAAAGCATTAAATTGTGTTGAGAGCTTTATTAGCAAAACTCGACATGCACGAATAGCGTTATTCAATTTACATTTTTATAATTAATAAAAACTGTGTTATTCCAGAGGCTATTCCATACAAAATTTTTTTATCAATTAAAGTGTTGATTAAGCCAGGAAAATTTTCCTAACACCCTTTAAATATTCAACACTTAAATAATATCAGATGGTATTAATATTTGCAAAGTCAGAAAATCAATTGCTTTAAAACCCGAAAAAAGTTTTCATTTGTGTACGTAACAAATACTATTAATGCATATCATAAATTTAAACTGTATCATGGCGGATGTGTGCTATCACGTGTCAATCACTTTTTAGTAGATGTGCAATTTGTTCAACATATTTATGATGTTGAGCAGCACCACTATATATTAGCATGATTTCCAATTTATTGCAAAAAAGTAATTGTGAAGCTAATTTCAAGAAAAATTATTTTATGATCACTTTCATAATCAGTGGAAATTTAAATTTTCTAAAACACATTGCTGCACAATCTGTGAAGTTTTGTAAAAAAAAGTGACGGATTTACTTTTCAGAGGTCATTCGCTTTCAGAACTTAAGAATTTTAAGAATTTTTTTGTAGATATTTAAATAAAATTCTTATTGAAATAATATCTTTTTTGCATTTATGCACATTAAATTAAGCATACATCAAAATGTTTACCCCTTTCTGATTAATCCTAACGGCCGTACAGACAATACTCAAGAGTTCCAATTAAATAAAATAAAGCCGTGGGGATATTTTAGCTTCAGTCCAGTCAAAAATAATTTCTTACTAGTATTTTAATAAATTTGGGTCATTCTCTATCAACTGGTTCGGCCATTATAGTTTTCGAGTGAAAATAACAGTTATAGGTTAAAAATGTTAATTGAAGTCTCTACTTTTTTATTTTAATCCCTCTAAAAATTAAAGAATAGCCCCAATACCACTCAAAAAATAGCTTTGCCCAAAGTTTGATGGCTTGTAAAAAAAGAAAAATCCTGCGTAAACATAATTTTTGAGGGGCTTAAAAGTTTCCTGAAAGGTTCTGCTTTTGAATGCCTAAGTTTTTTTCATTCCATTAAAAATGGCTATCAAAATATGGCGGCTTAATCGAGAAGACTACCCAAAACCATCTTTTTATATAAAGTTCAATGGTTTGTAAAACAAAATATTCGTTAGTAAAAATTATCAAACATGACCATTAAATTTTGGCTGAAGAGTCTACTCTTGTGACATTCATGTTTTTCTAATTCAAGATTATGTTGCAATATGGCGGCTTACCAGGCTTACCAGCATGAATACCAGGACCGTAGTCAAAAGGGGGTTTCGGGTTTCAAACCCCCAAGAGGATCCAAATTTAAATAAAAATTAATACATTTAAATAATTATTTCATTGAATCACTTAAATAGAACATATTAAAACATAGTACATAGTACATAAAGAACATAATAATACTTAAATCATATACTGGAGTTGCATTTACGTGTAAAAGTCTTTGTTACGAGTTGATTCGTGTAAGCAAAAATAGTGAAAACAAATGTATCGTGATTTATCGGATCAAACGTGATACATTCAAAATAACCATCACTATTGTTTTCACTTACCTTGACATTGGCAGTTGTAGATGATGGTAGTGATGATAACAGTGAAGCCAATAAGAATGACATACTTAAAAACTTTTCTAAGTTTTCTAAAACTTTAGCCAAAAACTGATTTTAATTTGCCCTCGAGTGGTTTTCAAAAATTAAAATATAAGCATCCATGGTTTTGTCGAGTTGGTTGGCCTTCTCCAAATATGAAAATGAAGCTTATTTTAAGTCCTGCGTTTTCCTTAGCTCTGCTTATGGCGGCATTGCAACACAAAACCGTGTTTATTAAATACATTTTTCTTCCCCTTTCTTTGTTCAAATTAAAGATACAAGTCTAAACTTGGTTTAATTTTTGAGGAATGTTTGAACTTACTCATGAGTTATAAAATGTTGACTTTCATTTTTCAGAATTCTGACCCGAGGAAAAGTTTTAAGTCAATGTATAAATTTTTGCCATAAATGCAAGCACTTAAAACCTTTCCAACGATATCTTGAAAGTGAGAATCGCATTAGAAACAATTAAGTTATTTCAATTTAAGTGAAAATAAATTAAAAAAAAATCAAAAGAAGGCCCTTAAAAGAGCATAATCTTTAATGCTATTGCAAAACTTTAAAATGTTTTGATGCAGATTTGAAAAGCCTTTGCCAGCCTTTATTGTCTGACAATTTATTTTTTTTTTACAACTATTTTTCCAGCCAATATATTTACAAAAAACATAATTTTCGGAGGTTTTTCCCAAAATGTTTTAGCTCACTAGCGGCAATCTTCATCAAACCCCTTCCATGGGTAAATCCTGGCTACGGCCCTGGTGAAGACAACAAAAAAAATAATTAAATTCAGAGTATATGCTAAATAAAATGTCCACGAGTAAAAATAACTTGTATATGACTGTATATACCCTCACGAATTTATGTATTATAGGGGTATATTAACTTCGTCACTTCGTTTATGATATATTCGTCACAACGCCGATAAGGAGGCTTGGGAGGTATAGAAAAGTATATACAGTGGAATTCACTTATAACGACCTCGGTCATAACAACATTTCTGCTATAATGTCGTATTCTTGCAGTCCGCACTTTCTAATTTCTCATATCTTAGGAACTGACTTCTCTTTTAACGTCGGTGGATATAACCACGAGTTCGCATAAAACGACGCAGTTTTTATAAAATATAATAAATATTTTCACATAAAGCGACGATGAAAGCAAGTTGAAACTAAATTTGCTTACTTTTAAATTTTTTTTAATTATATGTGTACATATTTGCAATTTTTGCTTTGTTTAAAGGGAAATAACGATATAAAATTCATTGACAACAAAACTTCCAAAATGCCTCCACAAACTAAATGTAACGCGTTCACCATAGAAGAAAAATCTGTATCAATCTGGCGGATTGAAAACGGCGAAGAGTTTCTAGCACCATATTCTTCAATATCCATCATATTGAAACATAGGAAAAGATAAGGATCACATCTCCTCAAAATATAGAAAATGCACTATTGGCTTATAATCCAAAAATCGCGAAATATACCTCTAACCGATCATATTTTACAAAAAAAAAGCCAATGATTTAGTTACATTTTAGGTAAAACGAATTTTTCTTGTTCAGAAAGTTGAAGTAAAGCAGGTTATGTATCCCAAGGTGACTACAGAATTTTTTCCCAAAACTTCGAGATGGCTATTAGGACTCAGAAGAAATGTATAATGCTGATGAAACAAGGTTCTTCTTTAAACTCATGCCCCGTAGAATTTTAAATTTTTAAGGTAAAAAGTGTATAGGAGGAAAAGTTGTAACAGTTGATGTTACAGTTTTGGTTGCTGCAAACATGGATGGATGGAAGTTTGAAAAGAAAAATATTTTTTATAAAATAATTGTCAAATTATTGTCAAAGAAACAAAAAATCTTATTGTATTTATTTCCTCTTAGTTTTATGTTTTTATTTTTACTATTGATAATAAATTTTTTTCTTTATAATAAATGGATAAAGTTAATAATGAACAACAAAAAAATTATGTATGCATATAACGGCATTCGGTTGTAACGACAAAATATTCCGGTCCCTTCACCGAGATTATAACCGAATTCCACTGTATTCTTAATCAGCACCACCTCCAAGGTCGATTTAGCAATGTTTGTCTGCCTGTGCGGCTGTCCGTTTCTGATCACGATAACAACTGTAATTTTAAAGCTATCACACTGTGGAGTATTGAACGCCCAAAATGGGTATTACTTCGCTTAGAAGACGGAGAGAACATTTGGCAATTTTTTTAGTTGGAATGGGCAAAATAAGAAAAGTTGTCTGTCCGGCCGTCCATCTGTCTGTCGACAAATAGTAATGTTCAACCGTAATTCGGAAGCTTTCGTTATAAAATTCGATATTTAGGCTTGAATCTAGTTCAAGACAGATCAAGTTCAAAAATGAACCAAATCGGAAATGAACCTCCAATAAAAAGTATCTTTATCACAACAGTTAAATCTCTATAAGCTTCATAAAACTTAATGTATGCACTTGAAAGTTTGCATATGAGCTTTGATATTTAATATGCACTCTTAGTATGAAATTCAATCGAATCAAGTAAAAACCACTCCTATCTCCCATATAAAGTGACTTTATCAAAACTTTAAAATCTTTTAAAATTCCACAATAATTATATGTATATGGACTTGAAATTCTAAGTTTGAAATGTGATACAATCGTGCTGTGCGTTTCATAATTTTTTACCTTACAAATTTAAATTGTACGCTAAAATCATCACTGCTAGAGTTCTTCATTAAGTCATACATAGCTTTTTGATACACTTCACTACACTTGCTGAGTTAACAACTTCCACAACAACTATCGTAGACTCCGTATATATAAGTATATATAGGAATCTTTAAATTGATAATTGTATTGAAAATACCGTAGATTTAATTTACGAGTGTAAAAAATTCATAAAACAAATGTGACGCTACCTGCAATAGAGTACTCAACAGTGAGTCTTAAATAAATAATAAAATCAACAACAGTTTTTGTTTATTTAATTTGTGTTAATTGCAATCATTTTTTTTACCATATTTAGAAATTGTTATATTTTTTACTGCGCAAACATAGCGCAGTTTTGTTTTGTGTCTAGTCTTAAAAAATTATCAATTATTTAAGAAAACCATAACAGTTTCGCTCGACCTCACTCACTTTTCAACTACATGTCTTCATATAGAAGTTTACTCCAAAAACACACATATTTAAGCTAATTGGAGAAAAATTTAAAAACACTTAATTAAAATCTTAATTAAACTTAATTAAAAAAACAACTGAAAAGTTAAGAAAAAATTATTCTTATTACAGCTAGCACGCAAAAGGAAAAAACTTCAACTCTTAAAAGCATTGCGATTAAAGGTGCAATGTTTTGAAACAATTCTTTCACTTAGGGCCAATTTTCTAGTGTGAGCTTAACTCTAGTCAAATTAAGCTGAGGTTAACTCAACAAAATTGGACGTTTAAGCTCGGTTTAGGCAAAAAGAAACACATTACATAAGTCAATTTAACTTCAAAGAATGCTAAAATATTAAGAGTGAGTTAACCCCAGTTTAATTTGACTAGAGTTTAAGCTCGCACTGAAAACTGGCCCTTAGTGATGCAAAATTTTATTTTTTTTAATCTGTTACCAAATATCAGTGTGTACCTGAAAATTAATTTTTTAAAATAATCTCAAGTTTTGTTTCCAAGTACTCCACTGTGTATCGCAACTAAATGCAATAAATTAAATCTTTATTATGCACTCGATGCTAGGAAATTGGTTGAAAAATTGAAAATTACCCCCCACCACCCATACAAAGTGACGTCTTCACAATAGAAAAACCAGTCGAAGATAATTCCTTTCTAGTTTTAAAATCATATGTCATAAGTTTAGTGGTTTGTAAAAAAGTTATCATTACTTATAACGGTTTTTAGGGAATAAACATTTTTTTTTTGTTTTAATTTATTTGAATTTTTATTATTGGAAAATGGATGTCACAAAATGCCAGGTTAAAGAAGAACACTGCTCAAAACATCATTTAACTCATAGTTTAGTGGGTTGCAAAATAATTCAAGTTTTTTAAATAAACTATTGCTGAAATGTCTTATTTAAAATGCCGTGTGTCTTCTTTTTCAATTTAAGAAGACTATTGCATTATGCCAGCTTAGCCCATTAAATGTAGAAATCGTAAAAAACACTTATATTTTTAATTTGAAAATTATAAGCTTTGCAATAAAATTTTAAAAAAAATAATTATTTGAACTAGTTAAAGAGTACGAGAGAATTATTTCAGATTTCTACAGCTTACATCCTTGGAGAGTTAAGTTAAATAACAGTTAAATAACTGAACAGTTCTACAGGTAAGAAACTTTTTTTATATGAAGTAAATAAAAATCCACCCATCCATAGAATATTTTAGCCCTCTACGACTATGTTTAAGGGTTAGTTAGTTAGATTGTTGTGGGCTTTGTCTAAATTTAGGCTCTTAATAAATTTTAGCACTGTTGCTGGCTTGGTGTTCCAAATTGTTGATGGGGGCACTATTGCCCCGCCAAAGTGGAGACGTCTTAGACTACAGATTGCCGGACAATCACATAGAATGTCTTCTGCTTCTGCTTTGCTTGCCTCTGTCCATTAGTGTCGTTCCATTGGCACAGAAATTTTTTGTTTTCCCATATTCTGATTTTTTCGAGAATGTAGCCTTTAGCCAGACTACAGAATGGTTCGCGTTCTATATGAGTTGGAGACGCTACTTTTTTAACAAGTCAATCCGTCCTTTCGTTGCCCTCGAATCCCTCGTGACCTAAAACCCACCACAATTAAATTTTATTGTTTTGTCCCAGCGTATTTAATTAGTCAACACAGTTGGAGACTAGTCTTGATTCAAGCTAATAGGCTTGCAGGGCTTTTAGGCCGCTTGACTATCTGAAAATATGTAGATGCGTGCTCCCTTGGATTTACTGCGGAGACATTCCCTGACACATACTTCAATAGCTTAGATACTTTAATGACTTAGAAACATACAAACGTTTGTTTCTGGAATTTGATAATTGCTCAGCTGCATTAAATAATGAGTATTTGGATAATATGAAGCTGAATATTTTGTCTAATCCAAGAAAGTTTTGGGGATTTATTAATGTTAAGAAGAAGACTGATGGATTTGCTTCTTCTTTCAAACTTCAGGATAGATTTACTGACGATTCCACCATTATTTGTGGCTTATTTGCCAATCTTTTTAAAAAACCATTTTGTTCAGATTCTTTTAATCCTGATTTAGCGTATTTTGATTATATGAACAACGCATCCAGAGTTTCTTTGGAGCATATATCTTTTACCTCAGAGGATATTTTTAAGTATATTGAATCAATCGATGAGGATTTTAGCGCTGGACCAGATGGAATTCCTGCCGCAGTGTTAAAACAATGCGGCTCCATTTTGTGTCAGCCACTCTCGTTACTTTTTAATAAATCAATTAATGAAAGTAATTTTCCTCTTTTTTGGAAAAAATCTTATATCAGTCCTATTTACAAAAAAGGTTGCAGAAATGACGTCACTAATTATAGGCCTATCGCTAAATTGTCTTCGATTCCTAAACTTTTTGAGGGAATAGTGTACGATCGAGTGAAAATTCACTGTGGGCAAGTCATGACAACTCGTCAGCATGGTTTTGTTACTGGCAGATCCACTGTGTCTAATCTCCTTGATTTCACTACATTCTGCTTAAAATTTATTGATTCTGGTGCCAGGTCGATTGTATTTACACTGACTTTAGCAAAGCTTCTGATAAATTGCCACATAATCTAATTTTATTTAAACTTAAATTAATGGGATTTCCACAATATTTTGGTAACTAGATCAAATCGAATTTGATGGAGCGATCTTATCAAATACGGTTCCGAGGCGTGTTGTCTTCTGAGTTTGTGGCAGAATCGGGTGTTCCTCAAGGAAGCTGGGTTCACTTCTGTTTATTTTGGCAATTAATGATGTTACCCACGTCATCAAACACTCTCATTTGCTTATTTATGCAGATGATATGAAAATATACAGAACAATTGATTCTAATGACAATTCAGACCTGCTCCAGTCAGACTTGAACTCCTTTGAGGTTTGGTGTTCTAAAAATAACATGTTTTTAAATCCAGATAAATGCCAAACTATGACCTTTTCGCGTAAAAGGAACAATTTTATTTTTGATTACAAAATTAAAGATACTGCTTTAAGTCGTGTAACTACCGTCAAAGACCTTGGTATATGCATGGATTCTAAATTGCCGTTTATCATGCATATTGATAGAATTTGTAAAAAAGCGTCTTCTATGCTTGGTTTTATAAAACGGTGGGCCAAAGAGTTTGATAGCTTAATAACAACTACAACTCTGTATTATTCAATCGTGCGTCCTTACTTGGAGTACGCAAGTCAAGTATGGTCCCCACATTACAATGTACATATTGATCGTATGGAAATAATTAAAAAACGTTTTGTTCGGTTTGCTCTGAGAGGCTTGAGTGGAACTGACACATTTAATCTTCCTCCATATGAGGATCGTTTAAAATTATTAAAGATGCAATCTTTTAGTGAGAGAAGGAAATCTGCTGATATCGTATACTTACACCAACTTATAACTGGTGTATTCGATTCTCCAGAACTTCTTTCTCTTATAAATTTTAACACTAAACGTAGAAGCAGTAGAAACTCTAACAACTTGATTTATTTACCATTTAGTAGAGCAAATTATATGTTAGCTGCTCCATTAAATCGCATGAGTAGCTTTGTTAACAACTGTAGCGTGTTTGATGTTAACTTGTCTAAAGGTCAACTCAAAAGTAGATTGAAAACTAATGTATGATTAGATATATGTAAGCGCATGGTTAGTTGTTATGTCTTGTGTTGTCCCTGAGCCCAACCCGTATTATGGTGGGTAAATTTTTCTCCCTTTTGGTTTTTTATTGGACCACTTTTATCGATATCTTTGAGTTATTTCAATGATATTGGGTTCGTTCTTAAAATGATCTATTGCGGAGAAAGTGTGAAAAAGCTGTTGTAGCTGAACTCTATTGTTATTGCATGTTAATAGCATATACCTCTGCCTGGAATATGGTCGGCGTATGTCTCATTGAAAGAGCTTTTTAGAAATTGACACCATATATCCCCGCTCCCGTTACTCAATTTTAAAGTTTTGACCCATCAGTATACTATGTCTGTGAGCCAGAATCAACTGTAAAGCTATCACTCTTCCAAAGTTGCTTATTTGGTATAACGATCCTGAAGCTTACATTCGACAGCATCTTGTCTGGGATTTTTAGAAAGGGGTGACTTTCGAAGGTTATAAGTATCTTCATGTAACCGTAAAAAATTATCTTCGATAATTATCGTAAAAGGAGGTAGCCCAGTTACTTCACACAGAGCTTCAGATGGGCACGTTCTCATTGCCCCAGTGATACTAATGCGCGCCATTCTTTGCAGCTTTGTCAGTTGGTTAGCTGCTGTACGTTGTTCGACCTTGGGTCACCATGCAAGTGCTGCATACGTCACCATAGGTCTAACAATGGTTGTAAACGTCCAATGTATAATTTTCAGTTTGATACCCCACATTTTGCCATGGAGGCGTTGACAGGCAAAAAGGGAAGGTGTTGCCCTGGCTGTAATTGAATCTAAGTGGATGTTCCAACGGAGCTGCTTATCAAAAAACACTAGGAGTGTTTTGACTTGACCTAATTTTAAAAGTCAAAAACTTTTCCATCCAGGGTAGGCCTTATCAAATTAAGGTTCCTTTTCCTAGAAAAGGGTACCAGAATTGTTTTGTTAGGATTTATGCTTAACTCTTTTTCCTTATACCATTTTGAAGTTATGCGGAGGGCACTTTCATTCTGTCCGATATTGTCGGATCATGACTGCCCGCACTTGCGACTACCAGATCAGCCGCATAAACTTTAGTTTCAAAACCCTGGTTGTTGAGACTTGCTAGAAGTTCGTCCATGACTAGGGTCTACAAAAGAGGTACTTTCCCCTCCTTGGGGCATCCTCTGGTGGCAGTGATTGTGTGAGGAATTCCACCAAGCTCAAACGTTATGGTTCTGCTTTTAAGCACGATTAGAATCCAGTATATGATTAAAGATGGAGTATTTTTAATCTGCATAGCTGCTTTAATCGCATTATATGACGTATTCAAAGGCCCCTTTTATATCAATGAAGGCACATAGCACTGTTTGGTTTGCTTCAAAAGTCCTTTCGATTGTTCCGGTTAGGCTGTGTATTGCTGTGACTTTGGATTTGCCAGATTGGTAGGTGAACTGAAACCTGTTTAGAAGGATGCTCTTCAAGCTAACCTCCCTAATGTTGAGTTCCAGTATTTTCTCCATTGTCTTTAAAAAGAAACAACTTAGACTGATCGGTCTATACGATGTAGTCAATTGTTCGGGCTTTCTATTTACCGTCGGTATAAAAAATATCCTTAACCTTTGTCCATTCGCGAGGAATATGCCCTAATGAAAGACTGGATTTAAAAATCCGAATGAGAGGAGAGACAATGGAATTAATGCCTTGCTGTAGTAGGCACGGGTAGATTTCATCAGATCCCGGAGATTTGTATGGGCTAAATTTAGATATGGCCCTACGTACACTATCAAACGTAAAAAGTTTACCTGGAAGTCCTCTTTGACCACCTATCACTAAATAGTATGCCCCAGTGTCCGACTGGGTGTCCTCTTAAAATATACATTCCGAAAAGTGCAGCCGTAGTAAAAGACTGTAGTTTCATCCAAGTTTACAGTGTAGCTTCCATCAGGTATTAATAGTGTACAAATGCCGTTAGAATTGTCTTTTGATAGTGCCTTCTGTAGAATGGTCGCTGCTGGTAGACTATTGATCTTCTCGCAGTAAACCCTCCACGTGGCCCTCTTTGATCTTCCCATCTCAGTGTTATATTTGGTTAAAGCTTGCTTATATTTGTTCCACTCTCCCGTTTGCTTAGCTTTATTGTAAAGTTTTCTAGCGTTTTCCTGAACTTACTCAGCTCTTTAATACACTAAGGCACTTCCCTACGGGACTTGATAGTCCTCAGCGGGCAGCTTTCGTGAAGTGCTAGCAATAAGTTGGTTGGCCTCAAATTCAAGTTCTTCCCTAGTGACAATGTGTTGAGTTGAGTGATTTAGGTCGAAATCTAGTCTATGGCTATAGATTTCCAAATTTGTATTTCTCGGGCTTCTGAAAGAATGGCATGTCTCCATACGTGTCCCCATATCAAACCTAATATGGAGATCGATTATCAGACATCAAAACCTCCCCAGAGACATGCCGTCTACACTCAAAAATATTTGTGTGTAAATATTACTAATAACAGCGTCCATTCTAAGAATTTTATTCGTAGTTTTCACGTATATTAGTACATATTAGGAATATTTTATTCGTATTCTTAAAAAAACAAATGTATATTGGACGAATACATTTGTTACATTAACGAATGATCATATCGTATAACGAAAAAAAATATTCTGTCTGAGCTGGGGTTTGAACTTCGGCTCTCTATATGTTTTTTGTTCTATACAAAATTATATTGCTTCTCGTTATTTGCTTGCAGTTGGTTTTCGATTTACAAAATAAGGCGGTTTGTCTCGATATAACAATATATTCCGTCCTTTAACTTCATGGTATTCAAGAAGATTTTTTTTCCAATTTTTGAAATAATTAATAATAAACAATTAATAATTGACACTGACAACGAATATTTTATTCTTTTATTTTTTTAATGATGAATTATATAGCGTTGAGTGAATTATAATAAGTTTTTCTTAGATCATATTTGTGTAATTATAAAAAATTATAGAAAATTGTAAAATCCTCATATCAGACTTGAATGACAAAGTGAAATTTTTCTAAAGCTGTGCATTATGTTATCAGTTAAACATGTATTGAATTTTAGGCCTTCTATGTATCACAAAATAATGCCCCATTTTATAAATTTTATGCTCAAATTTTTAATTCAATAGCGATGGTAATAGATCACGTATATAAAAAAACTTGCTGAAACCGAAAGCGACACAAAAGACAACAACAGTGATGATGTATATCACGAAATTGAAATGAAATGTTGTAAATTGTTAAAGGTCAACACAATATAAGAAACAGCCACAAACATCTAAAATACTGTAAGTACATCAGACAGACATGTAAAGAAACACGCACTGTTTGTTAACGCCTGCTTAAATTGTTGTAGTGTTAGGTGTTGAGGTAAAACTTACAGCGCTCTAAGAGTAATTTACGCGATTAGTGAAGAAGCAATTGTTACTGCAAAGGTGTGTTTGTGAGTGTGCCTTCAAATTAAGCTTGAATTAAAAGCTAATCACAGACACTTAAAATAAAGTCCCAATTTAAAAAACACCCCACATTAGTTCCACACAAAAACAAATCGCAGCAAAAAACCGGAGTGCTGATATTAGATTGGACAATAGATTTTATTGTGTTGGTTGACCTTTTCATGCCATGGTAATGGCTTGAAAGTCGTCACTTCTTGGAATGAGCACAAAGTTAAGCAAATTAAAAGTATTTCTATTAAAAACCAAAAATAAAACAAAATAAAGTCAAGTCAAACATTGACGACAGAGACTAAAACTAAAACAATAACAAATGATGAAGGTTCCAACAACAAGTGCATGAAAAACTTCACGAAAATCGTTGGAAAAAACCAGGTCAAATTGTGTCGCGCGATTTTCGTGTGTTCTGTGGCGACAAGATCACGCAGCCTGGGAGTCTGTGTTTGCCTATAGAATAGAGTATGATGACCATGGAATGGGAAAAAGAAACCTAGAGCAAAGAAAACAAAACACTAAAAAAGAATTTTGTGAATTGAAGCATAATAAAGCATAATTAAAGAGATTAGTGGCTCGGAAGTATATACTTTAAAACAAGGTTAAAGTATATAAATTATGGAGAACAATGCTTATGATTTAGTGGAAATAACCCAACACTGCATAACTCGAGTAAACTACTTTTTTAAGTAATCAATAACCATCTGGAAAAAATTAATTTTTCTTAAATAGTTCTTAAACAAATGGGAATATTATAATTAACACGCCTCCTTCAACTCATATTTCATAAAGAAATAAGAATGTATAAAATTTGGTTGTGACAAAATAGCTTTATACAATTACTTAAGAGTAGCTGCAAAACTAAAAGAGTTTTTGAAAGTTAATCGCTTGTCTTGAAAGACAAGACTTTGATTTAAAATGATATCTTACTTTAATAGTTGTTAAATGAATAATTTTTCTAAGGAAGCAATTTGAATTGCACGGAGAGAAAAAGTGGTTTTTATATCAAAAGTAGCGCACGTTTGACTGTAGTTTTTGAAAAAGAACTGTTGATTTAAAAATTTTACTTTCAATCTAACAAAAATCCTTTTAAGCTAAATGATTTTCTAAAAATATCAACGTTTGAATTTTATGTTTCAATAAAATGTCTAAAAATTTGATATTTCAGTGGTTATTTCAAATAAAATAAAAATCAAAGCAAACATGGATGCATTTCATTCAAATTCAATTTTTATTAAGTCAATAAAGAAAAACGTTTTAAAAAAATCTTTGACTGTTCAAATTTTTATAGTTAAGTTTTTAAACGAAAATCACGTTCAAACAAACATTAATAGGTTTGACTCAAACTTTTCAACGTTTGACTTCATTTTTAAAAAACGTACGAGAATTTCGAACAGCGTGTTTGAATCAAACGTTCCAACGTTTGACTTTTCTTTATATAAACAGAGAAAGATTATTGGACTCAAACATATCGCGTTTGTTCGAAATGTTCATATGTTCAAATTTTACAGTTAGAAATCGATTTGGTATACCTAATTTTTCTTTTGTTCTTTTATTTTGTTTCCTTGTCGCCGGTTAACTCGTAAAAATTAGTTTGTTCGCAGGTATTAAAATAAATAGATGAATATATATTAAATTCAGTAACTTTAAACATTTACGTGAAATAAACATGGTCTAAGTGAATATGTGTGATTAAAGCAAATAAAAATAATATCTTCAGGAAAAAATATTGCGTATTCGTTAGCACTGAAATCATCGCTTAATTTTACAAGTTTCATTCAGGAAGGTGTAGGATTTCCACCAAAATTAATTTTTAAAAGGTCATCAAAATATAATTTAGTAAATTTTTCAAAATATTCTCGTTTAGTTGTTGATGACATCTCAAAATATGTATCAGTTTGTATGCCCGATAGTGTAGAATATAAAAACAAACATTACAAAAAAAAAACTTTTATTTAACTAGCTATAAGTTTAATTGCTTCCGTTTGTTTAAGATTATTGATATGGTTATAAATATTCAGAATTATTTCTATATATTTGTAATGAAGTTTCTTTTCTTAAATTTAATGAGCATTATCAAAGTTTTCAAGTGGGAGACACTATAGACACACCTTTAATGTTAAATATTGAATTTTTTACAAGTACTCCTGTGCACACTTATACACTTCCAAATGGTGAAATATTCATTAGACAACAACATTTGTGAATTTATATTGCTATAAGATTTAAGTTTATGTTATTTTTTTTTTATTTTTAATTGCAAACGCTTTCTAAGACTTAAAATTGAACTTGATTTTTTGTTTTTATAAGTTAATAACTGTTAATTAGCTTAAAAATAAAAATATGAAAATAATTAAAATATTGTAGCTATTTGCCGTGTAGAATGAATAAATAAGTAAATAAAAATATATTATTTTTGTACATATGAAACATCCTGTGTTTTATTTCAGAGCCCTCATTCGGATCAAAAGCTTTTGTATTTTTTGTAAAAAGTATTCAATTTAAATATTTAGATGTTTAATGTAAACGTTCATGCCGTTGGATTTAAAAGCTTTTAAAGTTCTTTATTCAAACGTTTTTGTGTTTAGGTTGAAAGTGAAACATTTGAAAGTATAAATGTTTTAAAATTTTAATTCAAACGTTCAAATCTTTGCAATAAATGTAGAAACGTTTGTTTGTTATGACGTTTGGATTAAAAACCGAACGCGTTTGAAACGTAACGTTTAAACCATTGGAGCATTTTTAAACGTGAAAACATTTAGTTTACACCGACATTTTCGTTGTTTTGAATGTCACTTTTTTTTGCGTGTATGGTTTGCAATTTCCAAAAATTTATGTTTTTGTGTTATTGTTTTGAGTTTTGATCTATTTTCATTAAATTCTTAGCATTTAAAAAAGAGCAACAATAAGCAATCAAAGACAAACTTATGCTGAAGTTTAAGAAATAAGAATAAAAAAGAAATAAGTAACAACAAATAAATTAGAAATGAGAAAAAAGAAAAAAATAAATGAAATAAGAAATACGAACTAAGAAATAGGAACTCAGAAATAAGAAAAAAGAAAGAGATATAAAATAAGATATAAGATATACGATATAATATATGAAATATAAGATATACGGTACAAGATATAAGATATACGATATAAGATAAGTTATATATAAAAATGAGTGGCATACGTGAGAACGCTCTTAACTCGAGAACGGATCGTCCGATTTGAGCTTATTTTTTATTTTGCTGTGGCTGTCTACGCCCATGGAAAGTTTTTACGTCAAGAATATTGGAAAAACAATAGAGGGCACTGTTGTGCAAATTTTTTACAAAACTTCCAAAAACGCCTTAACTGCTAATACGATTAACATAAAAATTTGTATTTAGGAGTTTTTAGATGATACGGTCATTGTTTAATCGCTTTTTTTGATCTATCTTGAACACTAGAGGGTGCAAATCTTTTACAAGACTGCCGAAAACTCCTAAAGTGCTTTTGCGATTAACATAATAATATGCATATATAGCAGTTATTGGGTACGGTGAGCGTTTTATGGTGTTTTATTTTGATCTTTCGTGTTCAAGAGGTCGCTGTTGTAACACATTTTAACAAAATTCATGAGCAGTTTAGGCAGTTCTTGGCAGTTTTTTAAAAAATTCGAATGTGTTCCCATATATCGCCCAAAATCAAGTGATTTTGGCAGCGAAAAAAAGAATTTACACTCGTTTAAATCGTTTGATTGTGTCACTAATATGAAAGAAGCAACACATTATCCAACAGAGTTCCTGAATTCATTGCATTTGTCAGGATTACCACCACATATATTACGATTTGGATTTATTATCATTAGTATGCGGAACCTCAAGAACCGAAAATGTGCAATAGAAAAAGACTGTTCATGAAGAAACTCAATAATAATGTCATTCAAGCCACGATACTTAAAGGCAAATTCAAGAGCGGAGAAGTGCTTCTAGCGAGAATTCCACTGATTTCAACCGATTTACTTTTTGAGTTCAAACGCATTCAATTTCCGATTCGCTTTGCATTCACCATGACAATTCATAAATCACAAGTCCAATCTTTGGAAGTGTTTTTATTCCAAAATCCCCATGATTCTCGCATGTTCAATTAAATGTGGCATGTTCGCGTGTTAGGAAGCATTCATCTTTGTTTGTCTATTCGCCGGTCAAAAAAACAAAGAACGCGGCTTACCACCAAGCATTGAGTTGACATGACATGACGTGACCGTATATTCAAACATCATACATCTTATAAATACAATGTCCATTTGTAATAAAAAGTTTTTATTTTACTTTTTTCAACTCATCATTTTTTGTCCAGACGTAATAAAAACATTTTGTGTCTTAACTGAATCTTACAATTTTAATCATTAACTGATACCATCCATCTTATACTTATAGGTTTCTTTAACCTCTTAACACTCCGCTCAAAAAAAGGATTCAAAACACAATTGATTCCATTCAAAATTAAAATTATTCAAAATTCAAAATAATTCAATTAATTTCAAGAAGTTTTTAAGTGTTTGAAAATCAAGTAAAATGCTATATACGAGATAAGGCCAGATAAGGATTTTATCGTAATTCATTAAAGTTTCAAAATGAAACGTCTGGCATGTGTTGCTGCAATGACTATTTGTTTAGACACTTTCAAACTTCTCACAAGTTCACAAAAGGATCACAAACACTTTCAATGAATTGGGGCAGGACAACGTCTGTCGAGCGCTCTAGTAATATATGTATAAGATACTAGAATAAAAGTCTGTCCTACGACAGGTCCTCCGCACACTTCCTTTTTGGAGCCATTTGCCGAAAGCACTTTTTCTCTTTTTAAAGGTTGATTTTTTATTCACTTGATTTATACAAAATACAAATTTTGACGATTTTGGACGCAGTGTTGAAAAATTAGTTCAAGTGTAAAAGTGCAAAAAGACGAGTTTGGTAACAATAATATTCATACACAATTTTTCAAACTGGATTTGCAACCTTCTTATACGTAGCAACTCATGCATGGGCGTAGCAAGGGGTAGGATGGAGGCCGTGTTCGCCCCTAAACTTTAGAAAAATAATTTATTTAGTGTTAAACTTAGAAATTGAAAACAGTTTTTCTTATAATGGAAATAGTATTGAAGTTTTTAATATTTATTAAAGCTTAAGTAATTTTTTTTTTATAACCAACTTAAGTCTGATACATTAAGTATTTGGTAAAAAACATTTTTTTATGTAAAGCTTTAATTGGTAACTATATAAGTATGTGTAATGCATTCTGAGCTGCACATTTCGTTAGTTGATTTTTCACCAACACTGACGTTCCTTGTCATAACTAACGAAACCAAATCAGCTGTTCAAAATTAAAGTTCTGAGTGGATTTATATGTGCTTCTCTTAATTTTTTTTTTTTTATAGATGGAAATATAAGAAATTTTTTGGTGGTAAGTTTATACTAAGTTACTGCAAACTATAACGTCTATGTTTATTTTTTAATCAATTTTCTTTACATTCAAGAAAATAAAATTGAGTGACAATGAGAGCAAAATGAAAAAGGATAATAAGTAACTTCCACCTACTTGCGAGCTTTAAATTGCAAAGGAACATATCTAAGTCTGCTTCTTCTAGCACATGCAATAGTGACAGTTTCTGTGAACACGACTTGGTGTGCCCTTATGAGTACATCTCAGAAATTGCAAATGCTCAAATACCCTTGGGTTCCTCCTCAAATCTACGTTTTTAAGGAGGACACGATTGGACCAAAACTGAAATTTTGTCACCATTTTCTGCAAACCTATGAGCCGTGCTTCATATGCTCAAACTAATTAAAATGTGCACTTTGCTTGTACTAATCCATCTTTCCACTTTAAAACGTTTAAGCCGTTTTAGGATCACTCGTTATAAAGTCTTTCACAAAATATAAAAATGTTCATGAGTATAGTTGAAGCCAAGTCAGGGACACAAAGGACTAGCAGAAGCAGCTCACGCATTAATTACCGACCTGCTTGTTGATATAATTATGGTGCCTGGTCACAAGAAATTACTGGAATTAAATTTCTTTGATTATTTCAGTTATAGTTTTTTGTGAATCTCGCGACTTGCCAGTTCGTGGAAAAGACCAATCCTCCAATCATCCAGTTTAGTAAATACTGCTTCACGCAACAATTTAAATCAGCTTACAATCCATCCAGCAACAGTACCTTTTGAATAGTTGAAGGTATAGCTGTTCATACCATATCTCGACTTATTAAAATAATCCTTACAACAGCGTTTTTATTCCTTTAAAGCGTGCACAGAAATTTGATGAAAGAGAAAAAGGAGAAGCTGAATGATGATTTTTTTAAATTGCTTTGCTAAAGATTCGCGCCGATGAATACTTTGATTTCCTCTTTTGTTAAATCGCGTTTAATACAATTTCATTTCCAATTTAATTTTATATTTTTCTCAATAAAGCCAATATCGGTGATTCCATGTCAAAACGTTTGTCATCACTATTTTTGAAAATTTTGAAAATCTCTAGGTGCATAGTTCTCCTGAAAAGTATTATATCTGCGCACTTTTTTTTTGGATTTAAAATTTTGTTTAAAAGATATACTCTGCAAAAAATATCAAAAAATCTTAAAAAATGCAATAAGTGTATTCCAATCGATGTAGTTTTGAAGCCGTAAGTTGTATAGAAAAAAAGTATGCATATGTATTTGAAAGATCTTGAATATATCTTTTTGGTGGTATAATTTTTTGCAGCATTTTTATGAAAATTTTTTTTTAACCTGAAATCTTTAGTCATATTTAGTAGGCATTTTGTAAAAAATTCGTTAAAAATAGCAAACGTTGGAATCCCAACCTAAAATTGTGGGTTAGTCTTTAAAACTGGTGCCTTAACTAAAAACTACACTAAAAATATAAAAAATAAGTTTGACTGAAAATTTCCGGTTTAAATGAAAAGGAATTTTTCATAAAAATGCTGCAAAAAATATATACGACAAATTCAAGATCTTCAAAATATATGCACACTTTTTTTCTGTACAATTTACGGTTTCAAAGTTTCAAAACTACATCTACATTTGAATACATGCACTTATTGTATTTTTTTATGTTTTTTAATATTTTCACAGTGTATAACTTTTGAAAAAATTTCGTAAAAACAAAAATAAAAAGGTCAGATCTTGCTCAAAATTAGTCGAATTGATATGGAATAATCGTTATATAAAAAAATTTATTTTATTTATCAGCTACATCCCAGCAGCGGATTTGCCAGTGGCTACCATAGAACAAATACAGAATAAATTACCAGGTAAGGAAGCATTACTTTTTTCAAAAAGTAATGCGTCTGCATATAGCAGAAGTAATTAACTCATACCTCATTACCTGTAATGTAGCATACAAGGAAAAGTAATGCAGTGATTTTTATAACTTAATACAAGTAGTATGTTACTCCATAACTTCTAGGTAATGCTGAAGGGAGGCGATCACTTACCTCCTGTCTCATTCAATGTTAAATGTAAGGCCTTTTATGCATAGTAAGGTAATATAGTCGGAAGTAGTGGTCATTACAAGGTAATTGAAGCTTCATATATTCGGAATATATTCCATCCGCTACTGGGATGAAACAAAAAATTCTCTCAAAAAATTCCATCAAAAGAATTTCATTAAACTCGCCATAACCTTTTTCATAAAAGGATGAAAAAAATTTAGAACAAAATTGTACTATTGTAAGAACCCAATATTGTCACTGATAAGTATCAAATATATTTTCTGTGCATACTTCCAGGCTGAACATTTTTAAAACCAAGATTTGGTCTTGTAAAAGTGCTTTACTGTCAAAAAGTATTTACAGTCTGATAAATACTGTGTGCAGAGCAGCATGCTCGCCTTTTATGTATTAAGATCTGCATTTTTTCAGGCTTAAAATTTCTGAGAACAGTTTGAGACATATTGGGCACGGAGCAGCGTGCTTTCCTTTTATATATTAAATATAAGATATAAGATATATGATATTAGATATAAGATATAAGATATAAGGTTTACGATATAAGATATAATTCTAGTTGCATTTTAAATTAAATTTTAAAATCTGAGAACTTTATCTACATGAAGCTGTTGGTACAATGAAGCTGTTGGTACAATTCGGGTTAATTAAATAATATACAGCATTCAATAAATTTTTTCCAATCCAAAGTATGCATTTTAATGGAAAAGTTGTTAAAGTTTAAATAAAATTATTTTTTTATAAATTTTTTTTTTTAAATAAATTTTTAATACATATTAGAAAAATTTTTCTGGAATGGACTGAAATAAAGTGTGAGTTTATTAAATTGTAAAATTTTAGACTTCGTTTTAGGTACCAATCTTTGTACACAGAGAAAATAACATTTTCAAAAGTGGCAGAAACGTGCCACTTTTAAAAACGTTTAACCCAGATTTTGCACTTCTAACTTTTATTTTCATTTTAACAACAAACATTTTAAAATGAAATAGTAAAATGTTTATATTCATTTTAAGAACAAAAATTTTAAAACTACATTTTAAAATGTTCGTTTAATTTTTTACATTGGACATTTTTTAATCCAATAGTAAAACGTTTATTTTCATTTTAAGAATAAATATTTCAAAATGCAATATTAAGACGATTTTTTTTGATTTTAAAAACTAGTATTTTCGTTTTTTCCCATTAATTTAAAACATTTCCAAAAATTCCCATTTTCATTATTTTTATTAATTAAAAAGCATTTTATTGGTTTTCAAAATTATAGTTTTATTTCAATTATTTTATCATCAACTATGTCCCATTTCGTTCAAATATGTTAGATTATGTTACTGTATCCCAGCGTCTATAAAAAAATAGCATTTTCCAGATATTATTAATTTTATTTTAAGTAATTAAATACTTACTCAATATTTAGTACTTAGTTTGAATTGTGAAATTGAGAATGAAAAATATTTATTTATATATTGTGAGCTTTAATAAATAAATATTAATAATTGTGAGCTTTTTAGATCAAGTAAATTTGAATATTTTATTTTCTGAACAAATATCAAATACATAAATCAATGAAACATTGTAACAAACAATTCGTTCTTAACAAGTGTTTTTAAACAAAGTATGTGAAACCCCACTCGAATTGTATTTATATATTTATATAATCATTTTACTATGTCATGTTGAAACGTTCGAAGTTTTAAAAACGTTTCGTTTTACTTGTTTATTTAAAAATGTGCGTTTTCAGTTTTGTATGGCGCAAAATGTTTAAAAAATATTTATTTTACCCTACTATACCTCAGTAAAAGATTCGTAGTTGTTTTGAAAACGTTTCGTTTTTCTTTTCCATTTAAAAATGTGTGTTTTCATTTTTGTATGGCGTAAAATATTTTTAAAAATAAACATTTTACTAAACGTTTTTAAAATGTGCGTTTTTGATTTTTTGTTTTCTCAGTGCACGGTTGCCACCTTTGTGGGAAAAATCCCATTTGTGGTTATTTTTAATTGCCGTGAGAAATGGGAATTCCCATGGAATTTTTTAATTGAGTGTGGTTTTTTTTAATTAACGTGGGATTTTTATTTGTTTTGTGGGATTTTTTTTGTTTTGAATTATTTATTTTTATTTTTCAGTTAAAATATGTATAAATATATATACATAAAAGTGTATATTTTTCATATTTTGTTCATTGTCAAAATCGTCTCAACCCATGTATATGATTTTCGCAACGAATTCGTTTAGATTTCGGCTACTTTGGTTTGGTGGGAAGTTCTTTCACTTTTGAAATAATTACATGCATTGAGAAAGTATGTTTCAGTGAATTATTTTCTTTTTTTATCAATATACAAAATTTTTGTATCTTAAAACGGATTTTTGATTGTCTCTTATTACGAGTTGCTTTCGACGTAATCTTCGCTGGTTATCGAATAACGAGTATCGAACGTCAAACCCTGTCGAAATGTTCGTTGTTCATCGAATTTTTAGTCGAATAGAATTTTACTTTTGATGCAGTGCGTGCTGAGCAATAATTGTTAAAACGATCAAAATTCCGTGATTGTGTTTTGCTTTTTAAAGACTAAAAACTAATTTGGAACTCTTTTTATAAACTTTAAACAGGTTTAAGGTGGATTATACAAATATTTTTTATTGCATATTACTAAAAGGCTAATTAAAACACAGGCGACGAAATATACTAGTTCTTTTTAATTTTTTGTTTAATTTTTGACAATTTGTCATGTCTGTATTATTACTGTGGTAATTTTTCGTGTTTTTTTTTTAATACAAATGGGATTTGTCGTGGTTTTTTATTTGTGTGGAATTTTCGTGGTTATTTTAAATGTCCATGGGATTTTTTGTGTTTTTTTTAATAAAAATGTTATTTACCGTGATTTTTTTAAATACAAATGGGATTTTTCGTGATTTTTTATTTGCGTGGGATTTTCGTGGTCATTTTAAATGTCCGTGGGATTTGTTGTGGTTTCTTTTAATTGCGATGGGATTTTTTTTTTCAATTTTATACCATGGGAATTTTTGTGGTTATTAATTTTTGCTATTGTGGGAAAAAGGTTTTTTTCGTGGTAATTTAAGGTGGCAACCGTGTCTCAGTGTTATAATATTTCTAACTTAATTTATTTGAAAATGTCCTTATTCGTTACTTAAGCCCACTTGTGCTATAAATTACTCGTAAATAAAATTTGACCAAAGTTGTTTTAAAAAATATCGGTTTTCAAATATCGGTGCCAAACTTCTAAATATTGTGTTTTTAAACAAAAAAGTGTGAACGATTGTACACAAAATAAAATTACGTTTGTGACTGTACTATATATTTGACAATCACTGCCGCATAGATCTTATGTCATTTTGTAACACAACGTGAACTTTATTCCAATAAACATGAAATTGATTATTAGTCGAAACACATTAAATTACCACGATGTCATAAAGTATGAATCAGCCATTAGTTGGGTTAAAATGTCTATCAAATATCAATATAAAATTTTATCCAGCTATATTATTTTAGACGAAACACTGTGCGACATAGCAGACAATAAGACTGGACAACAAAACGACAGCAATAATAAAAGCACCAAAAACATGACCAATAGCAGCAGCTGGCAAACATCCGGCAAGCGCCTTCATGCCAATGCAACAAATTTGGCTAGAACTATAGACCGAACGCCTCGCTGTTGCAATACGGAACCGTCTCAGCAACAACAACAACAACAACAACAACCAACACCCGCCTAAAGCGAATGCTGCTGATGCAATTGCATGTGACAAAATCTGATTTGGTTCTGAGGTTTTCGTGTGTTCGCTATCGTTGGCTTTGCTATCTTACACAAAAAAAGAAATATTCCCAACGTTTCTGCTGCGAATGTTTCGAGTTGTTATAATATTTTCAATGGTATGAATATAAATCATTGCGACTAAGTAAGCCAAGTCTATTGTTTGGATTGTGTGTTTTATTATAGCTGTTTAATTCTGTTACTTCTCTTACAATTAGCAAACGCCAACAAATGCGACAAGAGCTTTGAAAGCAAGAGCTGCTTCTCCAAGACTTTGTGGTGGGAATTGAGATGAAATCACATTGTGTAAGTTCTACATCTGCTATGAAGAGGTATACGTTTCATGTCAGCAATGACGCTCAAAAAGCACAAAACAGCAAAACAACAAAAACATTTAATAATTGCAATTGTTTATTTTAGTGTCACTGAAATTGAATTAAACAAGTAATTTTTGGATGTGAAAATCATAAAAATTAACAGTTGGAATTTAAGGTACTATTTTAATATTTATAAGTGTAAATTTGCATTAAATATTATCATAATGTGACGAAAAATATTCATCAAAACTATTTTAATATTTATAAGCAAACATTTACATAAGTAAATATGAACTCAAGCGTAAAGAACAGATACTTATTTCCACAACAAAAGCTTATTTATGTAAATGCTATAGTTTTATAGCCCTTAAGTAATCAATTAACTAGAAAACATTAGGGAAATATCTTTGAATTGCCGTTTCATTAGACTTTATATTTATAACTAAAGTTAAACTTACACAGATTTCGATTTGTAAAAAAAAAACATGTTTAAATCCGGTGGTAATCTAGTTTTTAAACCAATCTAGTCACAAATGAGTTGTATTAATGTTTCTTATAAGGAATTTGCAGCAAACCATTCGTTTTGTTGCAAATCAATTCAACTACGGTTTTAAATATGTTACGAATAAATGAAATTGTTGGTGAATTTTTTTATAATATTTTTACGTTAAATGATCACGGTGGGAGGCCAAAGAAATTTGGAATAAATTGCAAAGACTTGAGTCAACCTTTTTAGTCGCGACTTGGAATGCAATTCTTAAACGGTTTAGCTTTGTTACTGTCCATCTACAAAGCTTAAATATTAATGCAACACAAATAACCAACCATTACAATTCACTTTACAAATATGTAGAAGCGATTGAGAGCAATTTAATTATTATGAAAGTTTGGTAAAAAAGTTGTGTTCAATTGAGTTGGGTAGAAGGGAGGGTTTTCGCCACTGGGACACATTTTCCACCCCCCATAACAGCGAATTTATGAGAGCTTTCTGATTCAAACGGAATCGCAGTTCTAACTTACATCATCATCGGAACCGTGTTTGCCTTCTTCGTTTTCAGGGAAATATTGACTGTAAACAGCACTAAACTCATCAACACTAATTTTTTCTGCAAAAGACTAACAGAAAAGAATCCTTTTAAGCGATTAATTAAGATAATATTCCGAGCTGAAACAACACTTGACGTCCTTGAATATAGTTAGACACCAGGAAACGCTGAGAAAATTGAACTACTAACGAGAAAGTGACGAAACTAGTTAGGGGTCGTCCATAAACTACGTTACCAATTTAGGGGAGAGGGGTTTTGAAATGCACTACGATAAGTAACGGTAGGGGGGGGAGGTGTTTAGATATAGTAACTTTACCAAAAATTAAAAAAATCGACGAAAAACCTCTAATTAATAGCACAATCATTTCAAAAATTTTTAACCTTACATGTTTATGTTTGATCGTCTAAATTGATGGTTAACTTTTGTTTCAACGATTTCTTCCACCACCTTTTTCCTCGACACAGGAACCTTTTAATATTCCTTCACCATCTCAGCACACGTCTGAAAAATTTGGGTCTTTGCTTTTGCGACAGGCTTTGATGTTAAGGCCTGAATGTTCTTGATCAAAGGAGGTACTGTATGACATGTATTGTCCTTCTCAGAAAGAAGAAATCGGTTCAAGGTCGTGTCCTACCTGCGGCTTGTATTTCGTTTTTAAAACTTCTATGAATTGCCATAAGTTTGTATTATATCGTTTACAATAAATCGGAATAAAAAATACTATTTAAATAAATCAATTTTCAGAAAGCATTTACACAAAAACACAGAACTTGGTGCAGCTCGGGTGCAGCCTTTAAGGGTACTCTGTCAAAGACCAGGTGAATTTCTTTACGTTAGAAATGAGGATTCACCTGAATGGGTCGACATAGAATCCGATGAAAAATTCTATTTTGAAGAATCCTCAACAAAGCTACCAGCTTCTTCTATCCCAGTGATTGAGAGCATCGAATCTTGGATCGCAGATGGAATAGCTTTTACAGATGATATTAATTATTGATTTTTATCCAATTGTTCCTTTAATGTATCAAGTCATACTAGTCACTAATACTAGTGAAAATTGTCAGAGCTAGTCAAAATATATAATCATTCGAATGAATTCATTTCATATGTCACGTTACTTTATGGGGGGAGAGGGGTTTTGAAAAGCACTACGAAAAGTAACGCAGGGGGAGAGGGGTAAAAAAAACCGGAAAATCAGTAACGTAGTTTATGGAGGACCCCTTATTTACCTTTTACTGCTGTTTTCTTGAAAGCTTGTTTTCGCACGTAAGCCCCCTTTTAATAGACCAGGTCACACATATCTTCTTTATCAGAATTAGTTTTCGGTCTTGGTTTGATTAAAAACTTTTTGAAAACAATAATGGCCGCCTTGTATAAAACGTACGCAATCACCTCACTCGGGGTTTTATTACAAACCCCCTGGCAATAAATCACAAATTCAGAAAATTTCAGTCACAGAAATATAGTTTGTTTTATTTCATATGAAAAAAATTGCAATTGAAGTGATTGCGTGACAAAATAAGACTATAAATTTGAATGCTTTTTTTGCACTTGCAAGGCACCATAATAAATTTCCATGACATGTTTGTCTAAAAATGCAAATTTTCTCTAAATATAGAGAATTTTTTAATTATTCACATTTATTAAATCTCAAAATAAAATGCAACAAGAGAGCACTTAAATTTCAGTAGTTAATAAGTTTATAATTTTAATTTTATGGTTTTTATTAACGTCTACAAATAGTCTCAATTTGAATTAGAAAAGCATATATTTCGATCATTCTGACTTTGACGTAGGCAAAACAAACATATGTCTCCAAGTTGCAAAACAATCTTAATATTATATTCGACTTTTTACTTGAGTTATTTATGATTTGATCAAACCAGTTTAAATTAAAAAAAAAAAAATACAGAAAAAGTTAAAAATTGGTTTGCTCTATGTGAATATATTCATTTTTACTTATTAATGAAGTAGCTCTGATGCTTTAATTTATTTAGCAAAGAGTATAACAGAATTTTGAAGAACATCAACAGAAACAAGTCCAGAACATAAATTAAATATTTTTAGTTCTGAGCCAATAAAATGCATACAGGTTTGGCTCAATTGGTTGTGTTTAAATGTTTAACACAAAGTTGAATAAATAGAAACACAACACCACATAAGTTAAATTTTGCCAACAGGATGAAATGTTATGTTATGATATTATTTCTTTTTTGTTTTTTCAAAAATGTTTATAAATTGAAGATTTGCAAATTTAAAATTGCTAAAATATAAATTAAACTGATATCGAGAGGGAGAGAGGTTCAAGGATTTTATGCAAAATCATGATTGAATGTATAATATTAACGGCTTGTTGATTTTTTTGTATTACTAATAAAAAACTTATGATTTCAGATTTATGTCAATTTAGTTTAAACTGCTTTAAATACGTACAATTAATTTTTAATACAGCAAAAACATTAATTTTTGCTTTCAAATTGACACAAAAAAGTCATAAAAGCAATTTTTTTTTATTATGACTTGTTTAACTTAAAACTGTTCATAGTTATTGAAAAATAAATCGTCTGTTAATGTCTAAGATTTTATCCTTAGTGTCATAAAAATAAATTAACAAAATTTTTTAAATGTAGACAAAAAAAAACCTTCACAGCTTGCGCTGCATTAGTTCTGGTGCACTTAAAACATTTTTAGCTTAAACTCAACCATGACCTAAAGTTTTTTTCATGGCTACTTTGTGCTCATTTCGTGTCTGGCAAAAACTTGTTTTGATTTAAACAATATTTGATTTATATGCAACTTAAGGATATACTAATGAATTTATGAGCTTTTTGTTCGGTGTAATGCAGTTGATTGCACCTAATACATATATTTTTCCAAAACTATAAAAGGTTAAATTGTGTTTTCGCCTCTAAAATAAAATATTTAAGCAACGAACTTGATTTCTTTTTCTACAAATTTCGGTCGTCAAATATTTTAACCAATTAAAGCTTTCTAATACGCTCACGTGCCAAAATAAACAATATTTAAATGATAGAACTAATTTAAGCATTGAGTTTAAGAACTCTATAACTTAATAAATTAATCTTGTTTGCTGAAAGAATGCTTCTTTAATTTTTTATTAAAACGAAAACAGGGTTCACCAAAAAAACCCAAAATCAATATTTATGAACATAATAAACGGTCGGTACACTTAAAATTTATCAAAGATTTAAAAATTATTTATTCAAACCCTTTAAGCAGAAACCACATGAAATAATTGTATGCTTGTCATACTTGTTTGAGTTTATTTGAGTTCATTTCGTTGGACTTTTAGCCATAGGGCTTAGTGGTAAGGCTATATTTTGCTACTGATTTAAAGAACATCACTCAAATTTTATAATATAAATAAGGAAATAAACATTTATTTAAGTACACTAAGTTATGATATCGATTTTAATTAAAATATATATAAATTATCTGCTTTTTCTATTATAGGCAAGGCTTCTTACGTATCTGCGACGACGCTAAACTTAAGAACTACTCAACCGATTTTAGTAATTATTTTACTAATATTAAGCCACATGCTCAACTTAAAATCTTTCATCATTAATTTTTTTAAAAGCACTCTTAAAAGATATTAAAATTTAAGTTTATTATGTAGTCAAAAAACATAACACAAAAATCATTGCTTCATTAAAATGTTGGAAGACACAGCAGCATTAAGCTTTTTCTCTCTTTTCCTCTGCTATAGTTTTTGTCATTGTATCTATTGCGGTGTCGAGTAGCTTTGCGCATTTACCCAGTGGACATTTAAGCGAGTGCTCCACAAAAGAAGGCATGCTAGCACTGCTATTATTGGCGTTAATACACCTTCCATGATAACTGCATTGATGAGTACTTCTGTAAGGCTTACTTTTTGAAGGTTCTGATTCTTTTCATATTTATAAGAAAAAATGTACAAACAAAATTCCAAAAAAAATTTTAAATACACAGAACAGTTTGCAAAAAAAATGTAGATTTAAAAAAAAACAAAAAAAAAATTTGTCTGAGTTGGCTTTCGAACCCGGGCTCTCGAAAACTAACATATTACATATTATATTATATGAAAATATTAATATGGAAAAACCACAAGTCTTTTCTTATATTTTTGTATGAAGAAAATTAAAAAAAAATTAATAAAAAAAAGTGTAAAATGCAGTTTGTAAACAAATGTAGATTTAATAAAAAAAAACAAGAAAAAAAATTTTTTCTTAAACCCGGGCTCCCGAATGCTTACTTTCATTTGTATGGATGCAAAATAAGCTATTGATTCTTAACAACCACGATAGATGAGTGGGTAAGATGTTTGACCGCCACATGAGAGGACCATGGTTTAAATCTGAAATTGTTAGTCGTTTTTTACTTCAAGTTGATATTTCTATTGCTTTTCCTTCAAACGTAACTTCTCGAAAGAGCGTTTTTGGCAGGTCTCTTTTGAGCAAAAAGAGCGGAAGGCCTGACATATTTTCACATTTCATACAAGCAATACAATGGTTTTTGCAAGGAGTGTGCAAGGCGTTTTAAAACTTAACGCAGGCCTGCTAGAAGGCCTTCGAACTCCTGCAATTGCCCACTGGGTATACTCTCCCATATTATGTATCAATTAGTGAGCACTTTAAAGAGCACACTGAAAACAAACCAGTGGTAAGTGGACACATAACGAAACCACGTATTTCCTAAATACAATGTAGCTGCGAGGCCTCCAACACCTGAACATAATTCTGAATAAAATTTGTTCGAGCATGGCCGCTAAACTACTGATGACATCTACCTTACACAGTAAACTGCTTTTTGCAGAAATCTTTTAAAACTTCAGGTGATTTTTTTTTTGTGCTCTGATTTATATTGCAAAATTAAATAAATGTGTAGTGGACGGACTGTCAAAAGCAAACAGACTGTTAAGCGGATAATGTGAAATACAGGTAAACAGACGTTTATGTAAAAAGGTAGACGAATAGTTAAAAAAGCAAATATTTTTTTAAGCTATAAAAAAACTGACATTTGAATTTACAGTGAGGTGGAGCACAAATTATTTGTTTTTTGAAAATCTTATTTTGCCCGGCCACGGTAAGGTTCAGAAAGAAACGAACATTTTCAGTATCCACTTTTAATTTCTCCATGTAAGGACATAACAAGTAGCAGCTCTGTGTAAATGAAATTGGTTTGATCACCCAAACTGCACCGCGAGGATGTAGCTATTGTTCAAAGTAGATTTGTTTTTGTTAATATTTTGCATATGGGCATTTCAAAACTGCAGTAAGGGACGATATATACGAAGAAATATTAAAAAAGTAATGAAAATATCGAATTTTGAAAATAGTTTTTTATATTTGCTTAGTAATAAAGTAGCACAATATTAAGTAAAAACACTAGTTTTTTATTGAAAAATATAAAAAATACAACTTATAACTATAACTCAATTTTTCTCCAACTAAATAATCTTTCTGGATAACGTGCACGAAGTCCAATGGGTGGTATAGCTTCATTTATAGCTTCCTTTATATCTTCCTTAGATAAGTACCTTGAATATTGCTATTTAATTGGAGCTTCCAAACGTAATACAACTTTTTAATATTATTTTTTTATAGTCACATATCACATTGCCTTGTTCATTTGTGTCGAAGTTTATAGATCCATCTACTTCCACCAGCATTTCACTTGTATTCACTTATTCAGCTATTCCAACTATTTTAATTTTTGCAACGACGCTACTCCTCGTGATAAAACTTCTAATGTGAAGAAAATTTGCCAGAAACAACTAAACTTCTTCAGCAGGCCAAACTATTTTTTTTTATATGAAACAATAATGATTTTACTATATTTCAGAATGATTTTACATGATATAATGATAACACATGAAATCATAATGACTACATGAAATCATGTTGATAAACTTCTAACGTGATGCAATAATGATTTGACTGAAGTTTTTAATGATTCTACATGAAATCATAATGATTTTTATGTTGCTGCCACCATGAAATATGAAATCATGTAAAATGAAATCAACTATGCATCACAATGATTTTACTATGCAAAATTTTTCTGTGTGTATAAATTGCTTAAATTAATAATAAGTTTTTAATAAGTTTAAATTTTTTTATCCCGCTAGACTTTTCTGTGGAAATGCCCATCCATATATAAAATTTTATAAACTTTTTATGTATTCATTTTTTCAAATCATAGATTGTGATTTGAAATTTCAAGTCCCAATCAATGATTGAAAATAAAACAAATTTAAGTCATTCTTTGGAAATTATTGACTGCATTCACGTGATTTCATTCATTCATTTAAATAATTGAAAACAGTAATTTGTATCCCAATAATATGATTTATTAAAATATCAGTGTGAATTGAGTAACATACAAAAATAAAATAAATTAGCCATTTCAGCCCTAGAAAGGACTTTGACCGAGCTTCTATTGATCAATTGTGTTGTGCGTGTTATTAAATGTTTGAACACAAATAAACTTACGAGTTTTATGCCAACTCCGAACGACTTATGTTCTCAAGAAGCTTTACATGGCAGTTTTACTCTCTGAGGTTTGCCATTGTCTGCAGAGAAGTGACGACAGAACAGAAAATTAATTCAATTGAAATAATTTTCGTCTGAGCTGGACATTGAATCCAAGCTACCACGGTTCCTTAGCTTAGGGGCCACGCACTCTACCCACTAGGCTACGGCCGCCACATTTATATTGAATTAAGTAATCTATTTTTTATTAAACAGTGTGCTTGGAAAAAGGAAAGGTTTTTTTCATATGCATCTTTAATTAACACTCCACGTCGTGTTGCAGAGAGTAACTTTCAGAAATTGCTGCTGAAATCAATGAATCGTTTATCAACGATCCAAGTAATAATAAAAATAAAAAAATACTTTATTCTGTTAAGTACTTGGCATACTTAACCACATAATTGTGTTAAAGCTGTTGTAATTTTTCTGTGTATAATTACTTATAATATCGTAATGCGCGTTTTTTGTTTTACTTTTTAATATTTACTTTTTAACTTTTTAATTGACTAATTTTCTATAATTATTCTTTCAAAAAACTAATTGATGTAAAAGAAGACGATTTAATATAATTAATAATATAATATAATGAGTGAAAATTCGTGAAACTAGCCACCTACAGCAAGAAGTCGTAATTTGTATATCTTTTATGGATATTATTGAAGTGTATATGAAAAAAAAAGAAATTGCAATTTTTTTTAAGTTTTTTTCAATGAGTTTCAAAGAATTTAGTTTTAGGCCACTGTTTTAGTAAAATTAATTTTGCTAAGTAACGGCTTGTTAAAATTTCTTGATTTTTATGCTAAATACTCGTAATACACGATAAATTACAAAAATTATTTTTTTTTTAAAGTTTTTTCTTTAAAATTAATAAAATTTTTATAAAAAAATTTAAAAAAAACATTATGGACCTAATAGAAATTTTTTAAAAAAATATTACATACTAATACAAATTTAGAAATAATACAAAAAAATAAAAATGATGTATTCTCATTAAACAAGTCTGTTATGAAATGTTTTAAATCTGCACTACCTGTCTTGTGCGAGCCATACAGAGCACTGCACAATGGAAAGATTGGTACAAACTAGAGGGAATAAATTATTTTGATGACGTTTTTAGTGCATTAGGCACAAGAAAGTACAAAAAAAGGGTTTTTAAATATTTGGACAAGTGGGCCTGGCACCTCCCATACAAATGGAGAACTAGTAACGCCACATGGCTCGCACAAGACAGGTAGTGCAGATTTAAAACATTTCATAACAGACTTGTTTATGGAAAATACATCATTTTTATTTTTTGTATTATTTCTAAATTTGTATTAGTATGCAATATTTTTTTAAAAATTTTCTTTGAAGTCCATCACGTTCTTTTAAAAAAAAATGTTATAAAAAACTTATTAATTTTAAAGAAAACATTTTTTTTTTAAACAAATCATTTTTGTAATATAAAGTGTATTACGAGTATTTGGCCCAAAAATCAAGAAATTTTAACAAGCCGTTACTTAGCAAAATTACTTTTACTAAAACAGTGGCCTAAAACTAAATTCTTTGAAACTCATTGAAAAGAAAACTTAAAAAAAGAAAATTACAATTTCTTTTTTTTTAATATACACTTCAATAATATCCATAAAAGATATACAAATTACGACTTCTTGTTTTAGGTGACTAGTTTCACGAATTTTCACTCAATATTATATTAATTAATGTATAATAATGTAACTAATTGACTAATTTTCTTTAATTATTCTTTCAAAAAGCTTAGAGACAGTAGATAGCTAAGAGATGGGTCTATAATTTGTGATTTCATTCTTGGCACCTGATTTAAACATAGGAGTAATACATGCAAATTTCAGGACTCAAGTCTGAATCATAATTTGATTAAAAATATTCTGCAAATAAGTTATTGTAAAAGTTTCAAACAATGAATTTGACGATTTGTTTTTATATGACATCGCTGTCGGTAAATAAGAAGATGTTTTACCAAAAAGAATTTGGGTTAGATTTAATGTTACTTTCATAGTTTAAAATATATTACTTAGATAAAAATTTGTTTAGAAAATAAACTTCCTCATATAATGTAAGTATATATTTGTGTGATCCGAATTATTAGAGGTCTTATAGATATTGAAAAATTTATTTCTAAGTTTTTTTTTCAATTTATTTAAGCCTTTGGTATACCAAGGAAGCTTATATGCTTTTTGCTTTGTTCTAGGAACGAAAGCACTAGAGATATCAAAAATATTTGATTTAAATTTTTCAGAAAAAGAACTTTTGTTATGAAAAAGCCTATTTCAATTGATAGAAGCAAAGCGTTCATTAAGCAGATTAAAATTGCAGTTGTTAAAATTAAAATTCATTGAAAAATACACACAATTATAATTGTGATAATAACAAAACAGGGTAACACTGATTCTGCGGCATGGGATTTGGTAGTCAATTTTAATATATACAATAATGAAGATCTTAGCCTATTACTTAGGTTATTTGAATTGACTCTGGTTCTCGCGATAAACCGCTATTTTAAAAATTAAGGAGGTTCCATCACAGATTTTAACATTACTCCTGAACAGTAAGTCTGATTTGGTAAAAGAATAAATCCAAATTGGCTCCATGTTACATCTACACTTTTATAAGCTGAATAGTTTCGGAAATATTGTGAAAGTTCTTCTAAAAAAACCTTTTTTATGCAAAATTTAAACATTTTATTATTTCATAATTCATAAAATTCAAAAACGTCAAAATAGCTCTTTTTTATATAAAGTTATAAACACACATATTTCACAAAGAAAATAAGCCATAATTCATTAAAATCCATTGGCATGTTTTGCCTTAATTCACATTAACTGATGTTATCTCATTTTGATAAAAAACTTCTAAATAAATACGCAAGGGAAAATTCGAGATCTAAATCTCATTGAAGATTGCATCTTTAATAGTTTTAAACGATCCTCATTAGGAGGAAGGTTTAAAGTGTCAAAATTACGTCACCAAATTTTGTTGGCAATCACGTCAGGCAGGTCCTGATCTAAGATATTTCCAAAATATAAAAACTTTAAAAAAAGTTAAAAAATTAGCTGTTTTTCGGGGGTCTACTCCCCCAGTAGTAGAGTTAGCCCAATTATCCTCGTTCAGGACCTGCCTGACGCGATTACCTACAAAACGCCGCCCACCACATCTTCATACGACTTCTGATTCTCGAGAAAAACGACACCGCAATTTGAAAATAGTGATTTCGAGAAAAACGCATTTAAAATTTTATTACTGCACTTCGGCGCGAGCGTATATGTGGGTTATTCTTTTATAAACCGAACACCATTCTGACCGCTACATTTTTGATTTCAATGAAATTTTTTTACGGGTTCTATATCGAAAAAAAGAGCCACGTGTTCGAGGATTTTTTTTTTTGTTTTTTTATAATAAAGGGCGTTAAAAGTTTGAGATTTTCGTGATTATTGCCTTGGAGACTAATTTTTAAAAACTTATAACTTCGGTTCTGTTTAAGCTAGAGACATTTTTTTTTCATTTTGAAGTATTTTTTAAGAACAAAATAGTTTCAAAAAAATTTATGAAAATTTTCGTATTCCTTTACGCAATTTAAATTTTTAAATAAATTTTAACCAATCTTACTCACCACTTAGCATGTTTTAAACATTACCATGTTTAAACATTACACATCTGTACGTGAAATTTTACATAGAAAACGATTTTTTTATCGATGGAGAAATGATTATTACTATTGCAAAAAAATTAAATAAACTCGTTCTCTGTATTATAATATAATATAAATTATGTAGTATTTAGGGCTTCCAACTTCGGTACTCAAAAGCAATTTCGGATTTACTAATTAAGAATCCGGGAATTCCGGAATTAGTACCGGGATTTGAAAAACAGATAAAAAGTAATTTATTTAACAAAAAAGAAATCGTTTGCAAGGTATAAAAGTTAGGATATTTTTTAATAAAAAACTGTCCAAAGGAGTTTAAAATAAAAGTTTACTTAAATTTTTTATAAAAAGTTAATTTATTTTATTTCTTTGAAGAATATAAAGGACGAAAATATATAATTTTTGATATATATCTATTGTATAATTCATTAAATTCATAATTTCTGGCATAATTATACTAACATAAGAACGGTACATTTTTTGAGATCACTGAAGTCTTTGAAAGGTGAATTCTTTGGTAGCAAAATTTCAAGCCGAAGAGAAACATCTCTCGAACTCAACACTAGTTGGTGGAATTTTTATCAATCATATCAAATGCTTTTTGAAGCAGATTACTGGTCCGGGATTTAGGCCTTATAATCCTGGGATTATCGGGACTGGAAAAAGTCCTTGATACTGGATTGGAAACCTTATTAGTGTTTAAGAATTATGTATAATGAAAATATAATTTTATTATTGTTTAATTAGATAATATTGTTTCTTAATAAATCCATCTATTATCTATTTCAGCTGTTACAGCAGTTGTGCCCTGTCTCTCACCAATCCATGCCGTCAATTTCACCATCAGTAAGACGCCGACAAAAAACATAAAACCATGTCTGAAAATTAGTCTAAAAGATCACAAGGCATAAGTATTCGTAATGATTGATGCTTGTTTCAATCCTTTCAAATTAAAAAAACATTCAAGAAAAAATACTAAAATTGCGAAAAGTTAATGCAAGTCAATTACATGCAATGAAAATGCCGGTAGTTAATGAGATATTGAAAAAAAGTCTGCGATTTCTGTCGCTAAAAAGCTATAATGATGAAAGATACTTTAAAATATCATTGAATGATTCCAATCTCACTTCAAGAGTGGGAAGCAAAGAAATTCCCTTTATATGAAAAAAAAAATATTATAAAAATTAGTAACTAAAGACCGATGTTATATTGAGACAAAAAAATGTACGTGTAGAATACTAATGAATTGAAATCGTAATATATCACATTATTTGCTGAAATAATGTTGTTAATTATTAAAGGTTGACCCAATGTTCTATAAAGCCTCATTTATTAAAAAATAATATTGTTCAATTAAAAATATAAAGCATACTATATATATACTATATTGGTCATATAACACAGTGAACAACGGTATTCGGCGAGAATATGAGGTGCACTTTGCAACTGGCGCGCCGACGACAGGTACCGCGCGAGTTTATTTAATTTTCTTGCATAGTAATAATTATTTCTCCATCGATAAAAACATTGTTTTCTTATGTAAAATTTGACGTAGAATACAATGATCATGTTTAAAACACAATAAGTGGTGGGTAAGATTGGTTACAATTTATTTAAAAATTTAAACTGCGTATTAGAATATTAATTTTTTCATACATTGTTATGAAACTTTTTTTCTTTAAACTATTACCTTTTTTTTTTCTTTGTTACCTTCAAAAAGAAATGAAATAAAAAAGTTGTCTCTAGCTTAAACAGAATCGAAGTTATGAATTTTTTAAAATTAGTCTTCAAGGCAAAAATCACGAAAATCTCAAACTTTTAACGCCTCTATTATCGAAAAAAAAAAATCCTCGAAAAAAATTAAAACATTAAATTAAAAAAAAAAAAATTCATGCAAATCAAAAATGGGTCGGTCATTTTTTGTTCAAATCTGTATGGTTTGTAAAAGAATGACCCATATACATATATAGCTCTGTAACTCCAAAAATAACTCGAATTTCAAAAAATCCTTTTAAGTCATTATTTTTGTTTAGTTTAAGTTTAAGTTTAAGAAGAGATGTATGAAAAAAAATCGAATAAAAAATTTTTTAACCACAGGTCTTACCTTAAATTACTTTTACTTAGCCCAAGCGCAATAAATTTGATTTGTCGATGTATAATGATACATAATGGTTCTGTATTGAATAACACAGCAAAAAAAATATATTCTAACGAATTACTTTATAAACATATTTAAAAAATTCAAATTAAAGAACATGTGAAACATACAAATTCATTCTTGATTGAATCTGTGTAACTACTGAGATAAAAAGTTTGCAAACCGTTTTAAAGAATTTTACTTTATTTTCCGTTGTTCAAAAATATTATTAATATATTAACACTTCTTTTTCTTTGTAACCAAAAGAACCTTTTCTAGCAAATTGTGGAAAATTATGGATTTTATTATTATTCTTCACCAATAATATGCTGTACAACAACATTGATAATTTTTTTCCCCACTTGTTATAAGACTTAAGATATTATCTTTTTATCATTATTAATTTAGCCAAAATTTTATTAATTCAAACAGCCTTCGATATTTCCTATCCACCTGCACTCTAGCAACTTGAACTTAATTTCAAATGGTCTGTCATTTCCGTCAATGCTTCACAATAGCTAAGCTGTGATTTTTTCTTATCGTCAAGCCACAATGTAGGAGTATAAATTAGTAAGCAATTTTTAATATTTTGCTTATTCATCTTTTATATGGAGTGATTTTTTAAAGCGTGTTGGCCATGCCCAAAACAAATTATTAGCTACCTAACGCATATGAAAAACATTTTTGCAAAAAAAAAAATAATGTTGATAACATAACTAAGCATCAAAAACTTATAATACCACAAAAAAATAATACTAACGGAACGTTATTAATATTTATCATCCACTTTAAAATAAGTAAGATAACACACATTATGCAAATAAGAGATACAGAAACAAAACAACAAATGTAAATGCAGCTCGTCCACATTGACTGTGAAAAAATTAAGTCAAAACTATTGAGGCTTAAGCTGTGTGCTTAAAGATGTTGTTTACCTTAAACAAATGCCGCTGTTTTGTTTATTTTACGGTAGTTATAAATAAACTCTTAGTTTTTATATTTTATGCATTTGTTTTTTTTTTCACTTTTCATTAACTCAAAGTGAATGCTTATTGTGTCATTTTCTAATACAGCTTGTGTGGGGATGTTATAATTGAACTTGAACTTGAGCTTGAATTTTTTGTTACCAATTAATTCAATATCGAATGGAAGAGCTGCATGTGTATCCGGCTAATATGTTTGCTTTATTTTATGTAAATTAATCGTTCACAAGAAAGCTTATAAAAAAAACTTTGTTTTCTTTTGTTATTTAAATTAATAGTGTTTTCAAATGCCAAAAAGTTTGCTTTTTATAATTTAATAACCAATAATTAATTAATAAAGTATGATACAAAATTATCTTTTGTTATTTATGACCAAAGCATTTCTTTACGAAAGACTTAAGAAAAGAACTTGACTATTAAAATGATGTTTTATGTTTGAACAATGATTTTTATTTACAAAACAACCATTATCCACAGGGAATATTAAATGAACGTCACACAGAATTTATTATGGAGACTTTTATAACCCAGCTTAGCTCATATTGATAGCATTCTTGTTTTTTTATAAAAAAATGATAGTTCTTTCTGTCCACGCCAGCAGGAGGTCTCCAATAACCAGAAAATGTAATAAGTACTTTGTATTTCATTCTGCTTGGAACTGAAACTAAAAACGCAAATGAACAATCACTCTTAATTAATTAATTTAATTTTTATTTAAATAAGCTTTGAATTGAAAATGAAAAAGTAAATTAAGAAGCACCCTTTATTATAAATTAATTAAGATGAAAGATTCAAACCTTTCATCCTAAAGTACTTTCGAACTTAATGTAAGCAAAAACAGCCTTAAGCTAAGCTAGTATTTACTACTTGCATAATGGTTGCCTTTTTAGCTTCCGCTTTTATCATCAACCATCCAAGGGTACACTGACCCAAAAATGACCCCCTTTTTGGGTCAGTGTACCCTTGGATGGAGATCAAAGGGGCTCTTTAGTGCAATCACCCTTAAACGGACATTTATGGCAAATGTATTTGATTTAATTGTAATGTACTTTCAAATATGAAAGAAATTTTGCATGTGATTTATATGCAAAAATCCTTAAATTAAAGTAAAACAAAATTAAATTGAGGTGAAACAAATTTAATTTAACTATGCGCTAAACTTGATTTAAGTATGGTTTGCTTTTGAGTAGTTTTGAAATACACTTATAATTAAATGAAATGCGCTAATATTTTATTTTACTTTGAATAGCAAACATTGTCCATGCAATTATTTTGAAGCATTAAACTATTTTTTACCCGACCACAGCGAAGCAAAAGGAGCGGTATATATGTTTGAGCGGTAAGTATGTTCATCTGTTCCACTCTCACTTCTAAACTAGGGATAAATAGTCAAATAAAAAAAATCGATTTTCGACTTTTTATTTTTTTAAAAAATTTTTCAATGAACGATTTTTTCGAAGTCTATTTTTTTTTTGCATAAATAATGGATTAAAATCGATTTTTCGACTTTTTCCATGATTTCTTATATCAATTTTATACACTGAGAATAAAAGATTTCAAAATGAGCTAACCTCAATTCAAAGCATATTTGAAAAAAAACATATTTTTTTTTAATAAAACTTTTTCAGTATATAATCCTTGTTTTATTTAAATTTATTAATTAAAAAAGAGATAAAAACTAATTAAGAAAAAACAAACATAAAACTAAATAAATCCTTTTTGGCTAGATTTCAAAGAACGCTTCTGTAAAAAAATAAAAGTGAATTGAAATTGATTGCAGTTATATAAAGATTATTAAATAATTAAAATTATGTTACGATATTATTTTTGTCAAACCAGATGTCCTCACCAATTGAACACAGAAAGACTAACATATTGAAATGTTTTGGCGAAAGACGGTTGCATAATTGGTTAACAATAATACCTACATGCGAGCACAAGTGTTCGCAAGGTACGGACTAGGGATTTCAATTATTTGAGTTTTTTCGATTCCGGGATTTTCGGGATCTGAAAATACAATCCCGGGATCGTCCCGATTTTAAAGATGTTTTTATGTCGTTGTTTTTTTTTGCCGAAAAGTCCAACACAGTCTATTTTTTTCTATTATAGTACATATTCTGCATTAAATTGATATAACAAAGAAGTACTATTAGTATCAATTCAACAACAACAAAAAAAAACCAAGCATAAAATTTGACAATCATATATCCTCAGTAATTTATAACAAAATTTTTGTAATACATATCCAAATACATATATTTTATTTAGCAGTAACAGCCTACATAAAATTATTTTAAATCACTATTTAAGCAACAATTTTTTGAAAATTCATTTTTGTTTTAGATTGATTATTGTTCAAATATCCTTCTATAAATCAATTCCGCTTATAAAACAGATCCTACAGCGCTTAAAAACTGGTGCGTCAGAGTAACTACGAAGAGTAACTTTAAACACGTTTACTCGCAACATACTTTTTCAAAACTGGCTACACTATTGCAAACAAACTAATCGGCCTGTTAAAATTTTTTTAATCTGTTTGTATTGTAATTAATTTTACACATCTTTTACCAAAACGAGCATCTAGGAAAATTTGTCTACACCGAAAAAATTGTGCCATGTAAAAAAAGTGATAAACACCTATCAATAGGTTTTACACGCAATATGGTCAAAAATAATGTCAATTTTTTCCAATTTTTTCCACGCTTCGTAATTTTCTTAATTTTCAATTTTTGTCAAGAGTCTTTTTACGAAAGCTTTTTATTTTCAAGTGATCTGGAGACTCTGATTATGTAAAATTAACATGCAAATGAAATTTTTTGTGTATGTAGTAAAATTTTTTAGAAAACATCCTCTAGAATATACCTTAATTTTAACCGCTTTGGCCTAAAACCTTCCTTAAGCAGGGCCGGATTAACCAAATTTTCCGCTGAGGGCTAAACTAAAATGCCGCCCAAACAATAAAAGCAATAATAAATAACAACAATGTTACAACTCAACTAACAAAATTACATATTTCTGATAATATTTTAAAAGTTTTAATCGGTTAAAATCAAATCAGAATGTATTCAGATATAATACATTTTAATTAATTATGATTTAAAAATGTAAATCTTTAATAATTATTATAGTGGCGATTGATACTCTCACCATTTGCTAAAGTCAGTCCGAACAGTTTTTTATGAACTGGTCACTATTAACTCTATTTGATCTTTCAAAATTGCAATGAAGATTTTTTTTAATTCTATTTTTTATTAAATAATCAATTTTAATTTCAATGATCTCTCACTCAGAGGGATCAAAGCTTGTGGATTACGTTATGGAAGAATCGGCAGCCTCATTATTATTTGCACAAAATTCTAAAGACAGTTGTACCTAACAAAATTAATACAATAAACATCTGACCAGAGTTTTTAACTACTCAGTGTAGACTTAGGTCACGTTCATAGTGAACGCTTTTTGCTGAGCCGGGTAAACTAAACCTCAAAAATGCATTGGGGCAAAATAAATGCATGACTCTCGTTTTCTATTGCTCCAATGTCTTTTTTGGCTCGACTCAGCAAAAAGCTCAGTTTCCTCCGCGGATTTTTTGCCAGATGTACAGTCGCCTGCTTTGGTATCCATTTGACTTTCATAGTAATCTTTACCAGCTCCGCAATGACTTGATGATGGTTGTTCCTGCCCGAATACATAATATGAATACCTGTCCCGACAATATTAATCATTGATTACTGACTGCTTCGACAGTAGCATCTTTGCCAGATGCACATTCCCTTTTTTCGGAAGCTTTAATGGGGCTTTAAAAAAATTTTTTAAATGACCTGTATTTTTCAATACATCTTAAAGTAAAATTTCAGTAAGAGAGAAAGGGTTTGTTCGAATTCATATGAACATGGAAAGGCCAGACGAAAAAACCCCAGGTGAGGTGATTGCATGCATTTTACAAAATAAGGCCATTACTTTAAATAAGCTTCTCTTTAAACGACACGATGGTAATTTTAAAGAAAAAAAAAATAATTCGTTTATTTTTTTCACTTTTTAATTAACAGAAAAAGCCAAGTCTACTCTTTAAAAATAATTGCGCCTCAGCAGACGGCGCAAAAATCTATAAAACACCATGAAATTGTTAGAAGCACTGAAATTGTAACCCACTCGACAACATTTACATTGTTTTTTTATGATAACATAAACAATATACTTTTAAATATTACGTTTTTATAATCTAAGCAAAAAAAAAAACCAAATATTCTTTTGTTTTTTCCAAAATTTGCCGCACCTAAAAGTTTACCCTAGGGTTAATCCACCACTGGCTTTAAGTACATTTAAATTAAAATAAAAAAGTCAATACATTTAGGTAAAATATAAATACAATGCCCTTTCTATTTAGAGCTCAGCAAAACTATTTCTTCTATCAAAATACAATCTTTAAGAAAATTAAACATTAATGGTGTTTGCAAAAAAGGAAGTTTGCAAACATAATTAATAATTATATATTTAAGGTCGTTTTGAAGAATACAGTTTTTACTGCTTACACCAAAAAAATTTGACTAATTTTCACAAATACCACTAGAACTTACTATGATTATTACTATCCATAATTTTTTCACTTTCAAACAGAAAACTGCAAAATTTTTATACTTAATTGCCTCCACTCTTTGCAAATAAACGCAGCGAAATATTAACAAAATTTAAGTGCAAGTTGAGCTCTGTATCAACTAACGGTGCAACGGTAAAAACAACTAAAACAAGTGTTTTTGTTATCTTTGGCATGTTTACAAGAAAACAAGAAACAAGAAAAACCTAAATTTTTACAAATTTAAAATTTGGGTTTTGGCTGTCTTTTTTCGATTTGGAACCATTGTGCGTTGGCGAGATTGAAAACCAAATTGGGAATGCGTATAGCAAAACTGAGCGTATACTTACCTTATAAATCAGAAGCTTTATGTCTTGGCTTAAGTATTTGCTGTTTAAAAGTTTAGAAAATAAACCAGTTAACTTATGAGCTTTTTTAGGTTCAGCCTTGCGTGCTTTCTAAATTTAAGCAGATTATTAAACTCTTTACCAAGATATTTAATACTCTTTTTGAAAATTATCTCTGAACCGTTAAGGAAAAGCTGGGACAACTGTTCTTCTGAATTTGCCAGACGCATTTCTTATGCAGACAGCTTCTGATCTTGAAACATTGATTGGAATACCCTAGTCATTGGAGAAATTATATGCTAATTTGAAGGTGTCTAGAGCAGGGTTGCTACAGCCTAAAATTTTTTTTACCAATATTCCAAAAAAATTTCACATATAAGATAAAATTTCATTTCCAAAACAAAAGTTTCTCAAACATGATCAATCAAAAAATTTATTATTTAATATAATAAAATAATCTTTATATCTTAATGAATGGCCTGGTACATTTAAAATTTCTTTCGTGGTCACTTCCACATCCCTGTGAACACTTAGAAGATCTAACCCATATAGCCTCTCTAACCCAGTTTTACTGCTCACGAATGTTTTGAGTCTTCGAAGTGACGAAAACGAAAGTTCGCTTGAAGCGACTGAAACCGGCAACGGGGCACCAATCTTCAGGAATCGGCTTGGCAAAAGTTATGGGATACCATAAACGTTACAGGTTGATATGGGATACAAAATAAAAAACACAGCAACGCAAAAAATACATTAACAATTTTCTTATATATTAAAATTAGTTCACTATATCCACATTCGACTGTATATATATTTTTAGTTTTTCCTTTTTAAATCTATTGCCTCATAAGAAAGCTACAAAATAATGTTAAAACATTGAAAAAATATTGGCTCCTTTAATTTTTACAACAATTTTATTTGTATTTATTTAATTTTATTTAGTTAAATTAAACATACGTTAAATTAAACGTACAGTAACTCCTAGTTAACACTCGTCAAGACTTGACGTCCATTCTTTGTCATTTCGTTTTGACCTTCCACCAGTGTTGCCGTGACGATTCTAAAAAAAGTATCCATGAAAAGGTAAAAAAAGTATCAAAAAGTATTCACTTTTGGGAAAAGAAGTATCCACTTATCAAAATCCAAAAACCAACAGTATCTTAATTTCATTCAATACATTTTTTAAGCTTCCATAACAATTTTATTTATTTAATTTTAAGACTTTGAAGAATTTTAAGATAATAAGAAACAAAACATGTATAATCATATTAAAAAGAAACATACATATCAGTACTTCTGTCTTTTATATATGTAATATGTAGCTATTGCCCTTTAATTACATTAATTTCATATGTATAATATTTTTGCAAAAGCAATATGCAAAACAATATATAATTGCATAAAACAGCAAAAAAAAAATAAAAAACTTATTCAGTTAAGTGTAAAATAAATTATATGTGTTGCAATTGCCTTTTGATTATATTAAGCTAATATTGACCGATGAAAAAAATGCTTTAATTTAAAACATTTATCTTAAAGACTTTAAATTTTATTTGCGTAAATAAAAGGTACACAAAATTATTCCATACATCATTATTTTTAATACATCAGCTAGGTGGCGTAACAAAAAAGTAGTCGTTTTCACACAGGGTCAAGATATTTTAGTCCCAGTTTAAAAATCAAAATGTATATTAACCTTAATCTGTTCTTTGTGTAAATTTTACACACTTTTCAACTTCAAGCTGATATTTCTTTAATATAACGACATTAAATCGAGCGAGGATTTTGGCTCAATATAAAAATCGTGAGCAAAATTTATGTTTTCGACGTTTTACTCACGTTAGGTGTCACTGCTACTATATAACATTTTTACACCATAATCTTGGCGCTCCTATGTCACTGTTCTTCTGCATTGTTCATTTTTGTTTCGATATTTTCCCAATTTTTAATTTTTTAAGCTAGCTCAAACTCGGTGCGTTACTGCCACGCCCCCTTGTTCGACGCCCATAAAATGTATTGTGGAACTGCACGCGTAAATTTTATTCGAATACCGAATTCCGAGTCTGTGCGCTCTATAATTGCAATTAGGGCTAATTATAACCTGTGAAAAAATTCTATATATTGCACATAATATCCGAAAATCATTGAAAAAATTATTTTTAAAATATAATTTATTCATAGATCCACCAAAGATATAAGTGTTAAAAAAAGTTTTCACCAAACGTAAAATATTACTTACTATGTGTGGTATAATTGTATTTTTTTTTTAATCAAAGAACCAAGGCATGCACCTTATACAAACAAGGTTTTGTCTTCGACCTGAAAGGAAAGGGATAGAATATTTAGAGGAATTAATTGGCACCATACGTGAATTATTGATAAGGCGAAACAAACGTGAAAGACAATTTGAATTGCTTTTAACCGAGGCTAGTGTTATGCCTTAACCTCGTTAAGCATTTCCAACCCTTAGTTTTTCCTGTCTTTAATTCCACATTTTTCACAATTTAGGCTTTTAGCTAGTTTTAAATCAGAAAAAAATACATTCAGCAACAGCTGAGCTATGGCAGACTTAAAATATTTTTCACAAAATTTAAATATTCTTTGTAAAGAGGTAGCTTTAATAAATTTTTGATAAGAAAATATTGCCCAAAAATGTCCAATGCCATCATTTATCTTAACGTTTTTGTCGAATTTAAGGGGCTGCTTACTTTTTATATTTTGCAAACAAAAAAATATATTCATTTAAAAAAAAATTTTGGAAAAAAGTATCCAAACTTACACCGAGCCTTAAAAAAAGTATCCATAAATTTTTGAAAGAAAAAGTATCCAAATGGATCCAATTGGATCCAAACGGAAACACTGACTTCCACCTCTCTTACGTTAATGTCCGCGTCTTTCTTTCAAAGAGGTAAGACTTGACCTTCAAGTCTTGACGAGTGTAAGCCAGGAGTAAGATCTTATATGGTATTTTTGCGTACAACAGTTAAAAACAATAACAATCCACAGAAAACAATAAGAAAAAACTTAAAACTAGTAAATGTAAATTTAATTTTTCAAAACCAAACAATTTAGAGAAAAAGAAAACGCATTTTATTTCACAACTTAACTTAATATTAACTTATCATAACTTAACAAATCAAAAGAAAGAGTAAAGGCAGTAATTTTAACACTGTATATCAATCTTCTTCGCTCGCAATGAGAATATGCATCTGTCATATGGTATCCTTTCTATACTGCGCATAAACTGCGCATTGAACGTGTACAGAAATGCTTCACTAGGTTTGCTCTACGAACGTTTAATCCTGAAGTCCCTCTACCCTCATATAGTGAGAGATGCCTTTTAATTAATAATAAATCCTTAGAAAGTAGAAGGATTTTACTTTCACTCTTTTTCGTCTATGATATAATTTCTGGATCAGTAGATTTTCTTCAACTTCTGGGAAAAAAATCGATTTTAATGTGCCTGCTAGAGTATTCAGAAATAATGAAATATTCTATATAACAACTTGCCGTTCTTACTGAGCTGCAAACACACGTATTTATAGGACTTTATATTGTTTTAATAATATAAATATTGACTGCTACTTAGATTTTTCTATCTCTAAGGATGCTATGAGGCATTTATTAAACAGTACTCTTTAAGTAATTAAATCTGTACGTTTTAATTTAATATACAAAAATAGTTGTATAAGTTTAAGATATCTATTGTTATTCTCTCATCAGTAAGGAATCATTATCCAAGGATTAAAATAAAAAATGAAATGAAATTAAATGAAATGAAAAAATTAAATAATTAAATCAGTGAGGAAGAGAAAGGAGAAGAAAATTCAAGCGTATAAAAGTTAAAGGTTAGAGAAACTGCATTAAAAAGTAGCGTGCACTACAGTAGACATAGAAAATTTCTTAAAATTTAAGCATTTTAAAATTTCGAAATTTTAATTTCTGTTAGTTTTTTTGGAAAAAAGTCTAAATAACTTGTGTACAAGAAAATTATAGAGGGTGTTATTCTCTATGCAAACAATTGTACATATAATTTTCATTATCGTTTTGATAATGAGCAGCAGAATAGGAAAAAAAAACATTTCGTTTAAGCTGTAACTTATTATATGTATATCAATTATATATCAAAACGTAAATTGATAGTTTCACCGAAACACGTAAGTGTGCTTAAACGAATGCGAACCGCTGCAGTTGGTTTGATGTTTAATCATCAATTCATAATGTTAACTAGTTTTAAACATTAAATTTGTGTCATATTGTTTTTTTTTCACGTAAAAATTTAGTGATTTTTTCATGCACTTTAACTACTAATTTTTTGTATACATTAAAATTTTTGTTTTTAAAAATTTTATATGTTTTATGTATTTTAACCAAAAAAGTAAGATTTTTATATACGAAGTTTTGTCTTGACTTCTATTTTAAATATTTTTTTTTTTCAATCACTCCAGTAACTAATCACAACAAGAAAACATTCTCACAACAACCTCTAACTTAAATTATTTTTCTTATATTAAATTTAAAGACAATTTGTATATTAATTATAAAATATTTATAAATTTTATTATTATTATCTGTAAAAATAACCTTTTTGTTACATTTTTTGTTTTTAAATTTAAACATTGATTAACAATTTATTAACAACAACTTTTTATACTTATTTTTATTTTTATGTTTATTGTATTTATCATAAATTATTTATTATTAATATTAATTGCAAAGAAATCTCATTCCGTTTTTATTTGACATTTTAAACATTTATTTGAACTTTATTAACAACGACTGTACAATCATTTCAAAATGAAATTATATTCATTTACAAAATTATTTTGTCATTGTTGGCAATTTTTTCCAAACTTTCAAAAACAGTTTTTATTACAATTTTATATTTTACAATTAATAGCACATTCACTCTAAACAACTCCAGCTCGTAGTGCTAACTTTGAACTACCCTCAATTGAACTGTTGCAAAAAAGCTTTTCATTTTCCGCAATTAGAAAAAATTTATAAAACCTCTATGGCACACGGTTACGGACTCACACAAACACACGACATATCTGTACACTATGCATGTAACATGCGCTCATACAGAAGCAGCTACAAAAAGCTTTTCGTTTTAACAAACCTTTGACAACGGATCACTCTCACTTTCGTTTACACACCGATTGTGTAGCGACACAAATTTTATGGGGGTGTGTGAGTATGTTTTTTAACGCTTACTCTCTGCTTTTTGTGCTCTAGCTTGTCAAGCTTTTGGCCAACTCTTGTACATTTAGCTCTGCAGATTTTAACACACAAAGATATGTCGTATGAAAAAAATGATACTTTTTAAAGTCATATTAAAATATATTTACGAATTTTGAGATTTTGCTACCACGCTCTTGTCCCCAAAGCATCTCGCAGTGACTCTACGAGTAGACATCGTATAAAAGCCTGTGATGGCTTGGCAAAATCATTCAGTATCAATTGTGGGCTCGTCCGAACAGACCAACCCCAAAAGTTTTGTTCTTTTTTTTCCTTGCAACTCACTTTATTCTGTGGCTTGGTTTGTCGTCTGCAGCGTGGTTGTTGTGCAGTGCATATATATTAAGAAAATATGAAATCTTTGGTATGTTTACAATACGAACGAAAAATAAGAACGAACAATATAAAGCAATATTATATAAAAAATGTTTTAAGAACATTTAAAGTGCATGAAAACCGAATAGTTATTATTGAGTGCTATGTTACAAGGAGTAACAAAAGACTTAAGAAACGAACTTGCTGTGAATGAAATAAATATGTATATTATTATGTGTGTTGAGAATTGCTGCAAAAACAAAATGGATTGAAAATTAAAATAAAATAGTTTATAACAAATTAATTTACTTGATAAAACCAAAAGAAATTTTGAGTTCAATAGAAATGAACAAGCACGGAAAAAAGCTTCTTAATGATTTGAATAATTTCTTTTTCAATATGAATTAAAAAAACGCAATTTTTTACATTTTTCTACATTTTGTTACTGTAATTTTTTAAAATTAACTGTTTTATTGGATTTTTTACATAAATATAATGTACGAAAAATATTTTTTCAAGTCCATTGATTTGTTTCCTTGCAAAAACAAAACAAGATGAAAAGATTGTTTACAAACTATTTTTTACTATTCTCATGCTGTCCCATCAAGTATTTTGTTTAGAGTTTCGAGCAAGCAGCTAATTCTTTTGAAATTGTATTTTTTAATTATTAAAGCATAGTAATCAGCACAAAATTTGTCGTGTTTGTTGCTTAAGTCTTTTGATTAAAATCTTACTTGCAGTGAGTAGAAAATGTTTTAAAATGTTTAACTTTCTAAGATTTAATTAGAAAATTTATGTTTTAAAAATATTTCTTTTATTAAAATCAGGACATTGCTTTTTTTTTTGATCTTCTAAAAGTTCTTCAATTTTTTTTTAATATTTTAAGCTTCTATTTTATTTTGTTATTAGTTTTATGCAGTCAAATATGAGAAAATATGCATTTTAAGATTTGTTACCTGCGTAAACTGAAGTTATACGATTTCTGTTTTTTTATAAAAACCCTTTTTTTAAATTTTATCTTTTATGGGTCTCTCCTTGGACTTTTTTTTGAGGCTTTTAGCTCAAAGAAACGTCTGACAAAACTTTTTAACCTAGCCTTTTAAAATTTTTGATTACTTAACTGCATGAAAAAGTAGCGTGCACTAAATTAGACATCGAAAATTTCTTAAAATTTAAGCATTTTAAAATTTCGAAATTTTAATTTCTGTTAGGTTTTTTAGAAAAAAGTCTAACTAACTTGTGTAAAAGAAAATTATAGAGGATGTTATTTTCAATGCAAACAATTATACATATAATTTTCATTATCGTTTTGATAATGAGCAGCAGAATAGAAAAAAAACATTTCGTATAAGCTGTAACTTATTATATGTATATCAATTATATATCAAAACGTAACTTATTGGTATTTTTTTTAAGTTAAATTGTGTTTCAATTGTATATCAAAACGTAACTTATTGTTCCTTTTTTTTAATAGCTTAACTGTTTGAAAACTTTAAGACTCAAAAAGTTTGTTTAAATATATTTAGCTTCTTACTAAAGTCTTTTTTTTTTCTTTTATTCATTAAATCCTATTTATGCAAGTATATTAATTAAAAGACATAAATCCAAATGCTTTAAAATTACTGATATTTGTATTTTGAAAAAAGATAAAATTTCCTTGACTAATCAGTTTTCAGGTAAACACTAGCTTCTAGCGAAGTAAAATTTCGTTTCATATTCTATGGTGTATTTCGGAAGACTCGTCGAACTCCAACGAGTAGCGAAAAAATAAGAAGAAACTATAACATACGGCAATCCTTGGTATAGTTAAAGGCTTGATTTAAAAATACTTAGTGCTTTAATGTCGTATTATAAAAAAATGCCGATGAGAAATTTTGCAAATTTATTCTAACAAGTGTCAAATCATATAAAACTTAAACAATGGGTTGGTCACAGCTTAATCATTCAAGACTACTGAAGAGTGGAGTTTAGCATCTCCCAAAACAGTTCTGTCTAGTCTGTTGTGTGATTAACTCTATACAGAGTTTTTGTTATTGTTGCCTTCTTCAAACTTACTTGATCTAAATAGCCCTCAATTTAAATCACAACATTATTGTTAAACAACTTAGGAATTATTTCGACAGCATACAAGAAGGATAAAAACAAAAGAAATCATAAAGCTTTTCTGTTTCTTTACAATCTCAATACGAGCACTAAATCGGTGAATTTTTCATAAAAAAAACCCTTTAATAAACTTTTTAACTAACAATATAGGTTTAAGTCATTTGATATTAATTTCAATTTTTTAAACTTATAGCTTTGCTTAGTTTTACTTAGAGCACGGAGAGAAGAGAAGAAGGCTATCGTTTCTCAGTCCAGTATAAAGTTCTCAATTTAAAAAATTTCTCTCAATTTCCAGTATTCAGAACATACAAAACGAAAGCCATTAAGAAAAGCTGCATATTTTTTCTCGATTCTACTCAATTGTTTTCTTAAAGTGAGAGTACCTTGCTAGAGTATCAAGCAGATAATTTTTTTTAAAACTAGAAATTTTTCCTTTTTATTTTCCTTACTTTTATTCTATTAAATAACTTTTCTGGAGAATTGACACTTTTCTTGATGCAAGTAAATTTTTCTCCCGACTTTATTCGAAACAATAATTTTTTTTTAAATGAACACACTTTCTCATAAGTTTTTTTTTAATATCGTGAATAAATAGTGGGGCTATAATAAATTCCAGTTGTAATTTCAAAGAGTTAAAAATATTTTAAAATAACTTAATATTTCCAAATTTTTTAACAACCAGCCCCTAGCTCCCCTGTATCACAAGGAGCTTTAATGAAGGTAATCAACCTACGTGAATCATTTTAATTTACTTCAATAAAGAAAATACCATGTTGCAACGTTATTTACATTCATTTTAAAACATTTAATTTTAGTACATTTATTAAAATTAAGTAATTTTGAGTTAGCTAATAAGTTAAGACTACATTTATCAGGCAGTACGAAGTTCAGTGGTGCAGTAAGTTTAATTTGATAAGACAGTAAAACTATACGATTCCGGTACTATTGGTAAAATATGCAGTTTTTACTAATGATGGCGTTTACCTCATTATATTAAAGGCAGGTTCTCATCTAGAGGAACAAAAACACAGTGATGTTCTTGATTTTTTTCTCTTCTTAGAAGAAAGTAAATGATCACCTTGAGTTTTTTGGCCGTTATCTATATATATAAAAATGGATGTATGTATGTGGGTATGTGGGTATGTGGGTATGTGGGTATGTGGCTATATCACATATAGACTCCAAAACCGCTGAACCGATCTTAATGAAATTTTCAGGGAAAATAAAGCCACATCTTGAGAGTGTTCCTGTGAGGTTTCGTAACGATTGGAGAAGGGGGCGTGGTACCTCCCATACAAGCCAAATTTGCTCCATCGATCACAAACAAAAAAAAAGAAAAATATCTCACGGTTTCAATCGTAAAAAACTAAGATTTGGGGATTTTGTTCAGATGGTTACTGTCGGTAACTTTACAAAAAATGGGCGTGGTCGTTATATAAATACGCCCACTTTTTCGAAATCATGGCAATTCCGGAGTTCTGCACATTTTTACAGTGAAACTTGCTGTTTAGGTGCTCCAAGAGATGAACACAATTTATAAATGTTTTCACGCCCACTTTTAACGCCCACAAATCTATATCTTTATATATATAAAGCAAAACGATGTGTGTCTGGCTGTGTGATGTCTATAGACTCCAAAACTACTGAACCGATTGACCTGAAATTTTGGCACTCGATTTGTTTCAGGTACGAGATGGTTGAGGAAAAAAATTTGCCACACCCCCCTTTTACCGCCCCCAAATCAATAAAAATGTTATATTTCAGTCGGCTTGGGTCGTATATGGCTAAAATTTTGTAATTTAGTATGTACGGTTACTGTCGACAACTGTCCTTAAAATGGGTTTCCACGCCCCCTTTTACCGCCCACAAATAAATGAAAATGGTTTATTTCAGACGGTTTTGGTCGTATAAGACTTAAATTTGGTACTTTGGTTTGTGAAGTTACTGACAGTAACTGTACGAAAAATTGGTTTCCACGCCCCTTTTTGCGCCCACAAATCAGTGAAAATGCTATATTTTATGCAGTTTTGGCCGTATGAGACTAACATATGATACTTAAGTTTGTATGGTTACTTTCGGCAATTGTACTAAAAAAGGGCGTCATCGCTATATAGCCACACCCACTTTTTAAGAAACCATCAAAATTGACTACTGGGTCGATTGAGCTAAAATGTTGGCTTAGTTTGTACGGTTACTGTTAGCAACTGTACTAAAAATTGGTCTCCACGCCCCCCTTTTACCGCCCACAAACCAATGAAAACGTTTTATTTCAACGGTTTGGGTCGTATTAGACAAAAATTTTGTAATTCAGTACATATGGTTACTCTCGGCAAGTGCACTTAAAATAGGCCTGCCCTACTTTAGTTAAACTCACTTTTCGGGGAGTTAGCGTCCAGTGAAGTAAAGTGCGCCAGGCTTAACCTAAATTGAGCTGAAATTTGGGCAGTCGATTTGTTTCGATTACGAGATGGCTCAAGGGAAATATTTTACCGCACCCCTTTTTACCGCTTTCAAAACAACAAAAAAGATATATTTCGCACGGCTTTGATCGTATTAGACTAAAATGTGGTTATTTAGTGCACATGGCTACTTTCGGCAGCTATACTGAAAATGGTGAATATATTTGATATTTCTTGACTTCTTGACATTTCCGTGTATGGCAGTAAGGCGGTCTGTGGCAGAACAACGTTTGCCGAGGAGATAGATTGTTCCTGTGAGGTTTGGTAACGTTCGGACGAGGGGGCGTGGTTCCTCCCATACAAGCCAAATTTGCGCTATCAACCACAAACCAAATAAGGGATATATATCAGACGGTTTCGATCGTAAAAACTAAGATATTATCATTTTGTTCAGATGGTAACTGTCAGTAACTGTACAAAAATCTCTTTTTCGTCGCAATATATATACGACCACTTTTTCGAAATCATGGCAATTCCGGAGTTCTACTCATTTTTTTACTGAAACTTGCTGTGTAGGTGCTCCAAGAGGCAGTCACGATACATAAATGTTTTCACGCCCACTTTTAGCGCCCAAAAATCAATATCTGTACATATAAAAATGAATCGTGATTTGTTCGGATGCTTAAAACTTGAAAACGACTAGACCAAATAGGATACTTCCTTCTACTGGTTTGTTCGTAACTGCTACGCAAAGGTTTAGGAAAAAAGTAATGCCACACCCCTTTTATCGCCCACAAATCAATAAAAATGCTATATTTAAGAAGGTTTTGGTCGTCTTAAATTTAAATTTGGTAAATAAGTTCTTATGATGACTGTCACTAACTTTAATAAAAACGGGCGTTGTCACACTTCATCTACGCCTACTTTTGGAAATATCACAATACTCCGAAACTATTGGTCCGATTGAGCTCAAATTTTGTAAGTGGCTTTGCTTTGAGTACGAGATGGTTTAAGAAGAAATGCCACACCTTCTTTTACCTCCCATTAATATAAAAACAATTTGTGTTATCGAATAGCGTTATGGGTTGCACAGCTTAGAAATTCGGTATTCGACCACAATTTAGACGTACCGTTTCAGTGATGAAATTTTATGGGAGTTGGACAAGGGGGAGGGGCACCTCTCATACAACCCAAATTGGTGATATCGAATAGCTTTGAATTTATAGGAATTCAGCTTTGGAATTCAGTTTTTGAACTCAATTTACACATGCAGTTTCAATGATTTTTTCAGTTTTTCATGCAGTTTCAGGCGTTGGACAGGGAGGCCTGACATCTCCCTTACATCCCAAATTTGCAATATCGAATTGCTTTGAAGTTATAGGTTGACAGCGTAAGAAATCGGTATTTGACCTAAATTTATACATGCACTTTCATTTCTTACATTTTATGGTCGTAGGGAAAAGGTGAGTGACACTTCCCATACAAGCCAACTTTGTGCTATCAAATAGCTTTGGAGTTATAGGTCGCACAGCATCGGAATTCAGTATTTGACCAAAATTTACGCATGCAGATTTACTGATAAAATTTTAGAGTTTATCGGGGGGCGTGGCACCTCCAACTTAACCCAAATTTGCGATATCGAATAGCTTTGGAGTTATAGGTCAGCCTCGGAATTCAGTATTCGACCTCAATTTACACATGCAGTTTCATTGGTAAAATTTTATGGGCCTAGGGAAAAGGGGAGTGGCACCTCCTATACAACCCAAATTTGTGTTATCGAATATATTTGGAGTTATATGTCGCACAGTTTTGGTATTCGGTATTCGACCTCCATGTACACATGCAGTTTAATTGATTACATTCTATGAGGGGTGATCAAGAGGGCGTGGCACTTCCTATACAACCCAAAATTGTTATATCGAATAGCTTTGTGGATATAGGTCGCACAGTCTCGGAATTCAGTATTTGACCTCAATTTAGACATGCTGTTTAACTGATAACATTTTATGGGCGTTTGAATAGGGAGAGTGGCAGCAACGCGCCGGGTTTCAGCTAGTTAATTATAAAACTAAACAAAAAAATTTAAACTATGTGATCAAACAAGAATAAAGTGCCGAATAGCATTATTAAAATGCTCTAAAAACAAGCAGAAAAATGAAAATTATTTTGCTGTGTGAGCAAGCGAGATGGTGATATAAGCACTGCGAAGTATTTGAAAATAAGCTTTATGCTGACACTATGAACACTTTAAGCTTTTTTTCATATGATTATACATAAAGAGTTTTTCAGCTAAACCTCTCGGCTAAGCTAAAAGCGTTTACTATGAACGCAGCCTTAGCTTTTTAATGCTTATGGTTTTTAAGTTTTAACACATGACTTAATAGTTTTTTTATATATTTTTTTTTATTCCATTTGAATAGCAAAAAAAATGTCTTATAGTCTTGAAAAAGTGTTGAATTATATTGTTTATCAAACAAATCAAAAGCAAATGATTGTAATCCTTTCATTCAAGTTCAGTCCATCTTTCCTTCTGTATCCCATACAAAGCAATTTTTGAAAAATATCTATTTATTTTTAACGATATATAGAAGAGTGGTTTTAAATAAAACCACACGAAATTTTCAAAAGAGAAACTATAGAAAGTTACTGACACTGAGTTAACGCAAATGCCATAAGCTTTGACAAAAGTTAAGAGTTCTGTTCAATGATATGATGCTTCAATTTGTGGTCTCGAATTTTACTGGACAATTTGAAGAATAACACAAAAACTTACAGACGGGTCAAAAAGTGTCACATGAATTGTTTATGTAAAATTTTATTACTTTTAATTTTCTTTATCAGTAGTCAAGATTATACTACTGTCTTGCAAGATACCTTAATTAATAGCTGTGAAATTAGACTAAAAATTGCTCAAAATTTACCCTTTGGTAAATAATATTATTTTAAAAATTTTGCGCCAATTCAACTTAACAAAGAACAAAGTTTTACTTGGGGACTCCCCCAAAGTCGACAAGGTCAGTATTACCACAGAACCAAAGCGGAACCACAGCGTGTTAGACTAATTGTATGATGTGTAATGCACGCTTCCTTGATAACTTCCACTAACTATACGATTTTTTCTTTTAACTTTAATGAATTTCATAGAAAAACTTCTAGTTTTATGTATACATAAGTTTTTTTTCCTTAATTGGTTGCAAAATAACACTAATCATGTTTCGAAAATAGCTTGTACTACTCCCACTACAATAGCTGTTAACAATTTTCTTAATGTTAATCTTTTTATTTTTAATATCAAAGCAAAAAATTATTTTCCTTGACACCACATGACTAAACTGTTTTATTTGTAGCTAAGTAGTTTGATTCTAATGATTTTAAACACATTCACAGTTAAAAAAATCCGTCATCTTTTGAGACTTGATATAAATTTTGTAAGTATTGCCTCGTTTCATATTTATGTGTACCTTATGTTTTCTAATAATATCAGATAAAGTATTTAAGATACACAATTTTTCCGAGCTTCTGCGAAAAAGGGTACATATATTAATTCGAATAAAAAATCTCTCAGAATCGAGCTCTATATAAAATGTTTTTTACTTACAGATAGGTAAACTTTAGCATCCTTTGATTAGAAATTTTAAAAGCAGTATTTAATCTCTTCTACACTATGAAAATTTAACTAATTTCTCTTCGACCATTTCTAACGTATAATTTATTTTAAATAAATTTAAAATAATTATAATTTAATATAATGTCTTGATGGTTTTAAAATTATTGCTCAAATAAGCCGACCTTTCCTAAAAATCCTTCCTTTTAAAAAAAATGATTTGATTTAAAAGTTTCCAAAGTTATTCAAATTTATTGAAAAACTAATTAGGAATTATATCGATAGCATATAAAAACATAGAAATCTTAAACAAAAGTTAAGTATGTTCAAGCTGTTTTTATCCAAGCAGAGATCTGAAAGCAATTGCACTAGTTCAATTCAATTTCCAAATTTTATTCTATAAAAAACCTATAAAAACGGACTCTAAAAGAACTCTTTCCATGAATCAAATACAACCTGAACTATTTTCTTCTACAGAAATATTTACTTTTGAGCAATCATGCTTTGTTTAATATAAAAGATAATATTGTTTGAGTAAACGAGAAAATTCCAAATATTTCCACAGTCAAAAAATATTTTATTATTTCGACATAATACTTTCTTAGTTTTATGGCCCAATAATAGCAAACTTTAGTAACTAATAAAATGTTCTGATTATGGTTAAAACAGCTCATAATTTCACTCAAATACTTATGTCACAATTAAAGTAAGTCAAAGACTTGCCCCACTAAACACATCCGCTTCCGTAGTGTAGGGCAGCCGTATTTGCACACTTGTTGCTGCCAATTTAAACATAAATCGATTTGAATTGCTGAGCCATAAATTTATAAATGGCTGGCGAATGGTAACAAATTGATTTGAAAATTGTGTTACATAATTGAAACGATGGAAAAAGGCAAGTTTGTGTTTACCGTTGTGACAGCAGCTGTTGGCGTGGCTGTCTTAAAAATTAATAAGTTTAGCACGCATGCGCACGTGCACGGGTAACGTGTTGCTGTCACTTTGTTTATGTTTGTGTTTATGTTTTATGGCTTAATTCTTTTCAGGCACTTTGCCAAGTTCAATGCAAGCAAATTCCATGCATTGCAACTCACAAAAAGTGTGTTGTTGGTTTTTTTAGCGTTTTTTTTACAGTGAACACATTTCATTTGTTTTGGTTAACCGCAACATTGCGTTTTTTATGCTTAAACAATCAAACTTATTGACACTGTTTGCTTTTGCATCAAAGTGAGTTTGTCGCTTAAGTCTTTTGTTCAAAGTGATACTTCAAACAGTTTTTAATTGATTTTTAAAAATTTATACGTATTAAGTTATTTATGACCTTATTTTCTTACTCTTATTATCCATTTGTCATCAACTAAAAATTTATTCATTCGAGTTTGTCGCTTAAGTCATTTGTGTCGAATTAATTTAAAACTCTAGAACTCCCAACTTTGTTTTGTTAATTTTACGTAAAAAAAATTGTATATTTTTCTCTTATTTATTTTTCCCTCTTCTCATTGCAGATTATTTTTGGGCTCATTGCCCTCTGCGCGCTTAGCGCTCTTGCCGAGGATGACAAAAAAGCTGAGAAAATCAATTCCGTCGAACCTGCTGTGGCGGTCAGCACCGACGAAAAGAAACAGGAGAAACGTGGCATCATTCATGGGTATGGCAGTGGTTATCCCAGCGGTAATGCCTTGATTGGCGGTCATGGTATCAGCTACGATCATGTCGGTAGCTATGGTCACTCTGGTGGTGCCGTTTTAAGCGGCGGACACGGCGGTAGCTATGGTCATTCTGGCGGTGCCATTTTAAGTGACGTACATGGCAGTAGCTATGGTCATGGCGGTAGCTATGGTCATGGCGGTAGCTATGGTCATGGCGGTAGCTATGGTCATGGCGGTGGTGTCCTCATTGGCGGACATAGCGGTCATGGTGGCGGTGCCATCATTAGCGGTGGTCATGGTGGTGGTGCCATCATTGGCGGCGGTCATGGTGGTGGTTTGATAGGCAGCTCTTATGGTCTCGGCGGTTCGGGTGCCGGCATTGGTATTGGCGATATTGGTGACATTCCCACCAGCAATGTGCACACCACCACCTTGGTGCGTAACGTTGCTGTACCTTATCAGGTGGAGCGTCGTGTGCCCTACCCAGTTGAACGCACCGTGACCTATCCAGTTCAGGTTCCAGTGCCACAACCCTACCCCGTGGAGAAGACCGTTACCTATCCAGTCAAGCAAATTGTTAAGGTGCCCGTACACATTCCTCAACCCTACCCCGTCGAGAAGATCGTACAAGTTCAAGTACCAGTCCATATTGATCATCCCGTGCCCGTCAAGGTACCTGTGGCGCAACCTTACCCCGTGGAGAAGATCGTGCAAGTGCCCGTCAAGGTTCCAGTTCCTCAGCCCTACCCTGTAGAGAAGATCGTGCAGGTTCCAGTAAAGGTACCAGTTCATGTGCCCCAGCCCTACCCCGTTGAGAAGATCGTTCGTGTGCCTTACAAGGTTGCTGTCGATCGTCCATATGAAGTGCGTGTAGACAAACCATATCCAGTTCATGTCGACAAGCCCGTTCCATATACCGTCGAGAAGAAGGTGCCCATTCATGTTAAAGTGCCCGTCGATCATCCTGTTCCATACCCAGTTGATCGTCCACGTGCCGTTCACGTTAAGGTTCCCGTACCTCAACCCTATCCAGTTGTCAAGGAGGTGCCATACCCAGTTGAACGTCAGGTTCCATACACAGTCAAGATTCCCGTCGATCGTCCAGTGCCAGTTCATGTTGAACAACATGTCCCAGTGGCTGTTGAGCGTCATGTGCCCTACAAGGTACCCGTTGCTGTGCCCGTGCATTTGGAGAGCCATGTCGGCCATGTCGGTCATGCTGGTTACCCTCTCGGCGCATCCTATGGACATGAAGCCCATCTGCACAAGAAGTAGAGAAAATTTTTTGGAAATTTTTGAATGTCGACAGAAATAATATTATTAGTAAAAAACAAAACAAAGATGAACCAAGAAGAAAAAAAATCAAAAGCGAAAAAACGGGCCATAGTGCGAAATAAGTTGCTTTTCTGCTCTCTGCGTCTGTCTGTCTCTTTCTATCTAATTGTACCGTTAGTTATAGTTTGTGATAAAAATTTAAATTAATTGAAAGAGGAAAAGGTGATTTAAGCTAAAAGAAATTGAAGGAAGTAAGGCATTACTTTGGGCTGTGTACAGCTCTGCATAGCTCGATTGGCTGCTTGTGTGGAACTTGTGGAACACAACTGAAATGAAAAACAGAACTAAATGTACATAAAACGAAGAAAAGAGCCACCATGACTGCAAAAATGGACCTCCCCTGCTTTACTGGCTCTTTTTACTGCCCACTTATACTTGCCCACTGTACCACTTGTTCAAATGCTAGACCAGCACAATTTTACTTTTTTAACAAACTATTAAAAAAACATATCCATCTTTAGTTAGAAATTTACTGCCAACAATTATCTTAAAGTACTTAATAGTTTTTGTTTAAAAAAAAACTCTTTTTTGTTGAATTGTTATTTTCCTCTTTTGAATTTATATAATATTGTTTTCTATGAATATTGTATATATTTAATTATGTAAATAAAACAAAGAAATCATAAAAAATAAGCAATTGCTTGAGTTTTATTAAAGTCACCATCTTTTAAAATTGGTTCTAACTTAGTTAATGGGTATAAAATATATCAAAGACAAAACTTTTAATAATATACTTTAGTTTCCTTCTAATAAATTACTATCTTTGGTTAGTATGTTTCAAATTTTATTGAAAACAAGTTGTTAAATTCAAACTGGTGATTATAATTGATGACTGGTAACTAGATGAATGGCTGTTCCAAATTGGTTTTGGAATTTGGAAAATATCGTGAACACTCCACAGACCTGAGCATATTGCTCGAATTAGTTATTTCAAACTATTTCTTTAAATAAAAACTTCTTCTGAAAACAAAATCAAAGCTTTTTCTCCTTAATAAATTAAAGAACATTTTTTTATCCTTCTCAACCAAATAGTTACGCTGTGTTTTTGTGTGAAATTTAATTGTGTATGAAATTTTAATTAAAAGGTTCATAGATCTTACCACTTTGATTGTTAAAAGAGTTAGTTTGACAGATATTCTAATGGTGTTTGTAAAGTAACGTTCCGTAAACACTTTATGCATGGCGTGAAAGCAGGCCCGCAGAGAGCTAAGTTCGGGCCCGGGGAGCTACAACATGCGGGCCCCCTGAAAATTGTTTAAAACAAAAAAAAAATGCAACTAGAAAGGTATAAAAAAGAGCAAGCTATTGCGACATCGATGCGAAATTTATTATTTAGTTATTATTTATAGTTCATAGTGATGCTTAAGTTATGCACCATGACAATTTAAATATATCCTATTGTATATGTTGTGTGTATTAAATGTCTCTACCTAACAACAACTTTTTGTATGACATTTCGAATAATTAAAATCTGCTGATGATCTGATTTGCATTATGCAAATTTTTGTATTCTTTTTTAAAATTTTTTTATTCATTGTAAACTTTTGAATTTTGAGAGCATTAAAAAACTATTTATTTTTGCTCAAATTTAAATAAATTAAAATTTTTATTTTGAGTGAAATTGGCGATTATAATTTGAAAGTGAAAGTGTCAATTCGGTACATTTTTGAGGGAAATTTTTGTTGTAGTAAATACATCTATTGTGTATTTTTTTTTTTTTTTGTTATCAACAAAAATTTACTCGTGGTTCTTACTCTAAAAAAATGCAAACATAAATAAAAACAATATAAGGATTTATTCTTAAAAATTGCGTTAAAATAAGTCTAACATCATTTGAAGATAAATTATCATCATTAACAAATTTGACTGATTATATACATAAATTACTTACTTAAATAAATTACCTAAATAAATTAATTCATTACTTTCAAAGGAAATTCAGCAAAATTTTTTCGATCAGAACTATTCAAGAATTTTTTAAAAAGTTTATAACATCCAGAATATTGTCAAACATACATCTACATCTTCAAAGAAGTTAAGAAAAAACCTAAATTGTATTATTTCGCAATAAAATTAATGCCGTTTTTTTTTTTGTTAAAAGTATAAATATAGACAAAACTTACCTCTGAATAAAGGAAAGGTGGTTTTGAAACGAGTTTATTTAATTTTTCGACAATTTCCTTGTCAGCGCAGCACGAATAGTTAATAGAACTTTTCCCGATTTTTGATTGAAATAACTCAATTTTTCTAATATCTTAGTTTAGCTAAGTTTAACTGGAGTTTTTTTTTTTTTTTGAGTATTTCTGATTTCTTTTTATTCAAAGTGAGATAGATCTGTTTTTTCTTGCATGTTCTCATATTCACTCGAATTATTGCATACCCAGCAAAAATTACGGCCTAAATTAGACTTAAGGCCAGTAATACATGGACATTTTTATGAAAATCGAAATTTTGAAACATCGATAAGCTACTTCAGAAACATCTTAAAAATATGCTCTTAAAATTTTAAAGTTAAATTCAAAGCCGTTTGAAAGTTGAACGCTTTGAAAGTTTGAAAGCTGCAGCCGGCTTCCATCAAGTCCAAAATATTGAACGTGTTTTTCTCAAAACAGCAATTTTATAAATGGCGTGCATCGTAACTTAAACAAATTTCCACCAATCAATTCGGAATTTTGCTCGTATAGACTTTACAATATTTGCAAAAATATGGCAGACCGTGATTTGCACTTGTAACATTCAGTTAAAAGCGATTTCTCAAACTGTCGACATCGAAAATATTGTTTTATGTTATTTATAGGCATTATTTTGTGAAAATATTTTGTGAAATACACAAACTTGGATGTATTAATTAATTTATTTCATTGCTTTACAAAAGACTAGAACAATTTAAGGCAGTATTCCTGATTGGAAAGCTTTTTTTTTTGGACCCTTTTTGAAAAACTTCTTATTTGAAAACTCAAAGAGTTATTTAAGTTCTGTTTTTTATTGTATTAAGAACATATTAAATTAATTAAAAAAAAATTTTCCTTTGTACGAGGGCTGTTCAAAAAGTTGTCAGCCTTCAAAGTTGGGCATCGAAAAAAAGGTATGCTGCTTGCGGCCCGGATAACTCGACTTCGAATCATCTGAAATAGAAAAAGGAAACTGCGTTAGATTCAGTTGTATCTACAAATGTAGTTCTTGTCCCTACCTCAATCATAATTTTGCGATTATTTTTTACAAAATGGCGGTCATTGAAAAATGAAAAACCTATTTTGGGTCTTTCTTTTGTAGTTTAGTGTAAAAAAAATAGTAAAAAATTGTGATTGAGATAGGAACCAAAACAATGACAATTTTGCGTTAATTGTATTTTGTTTCATCAAAATCGGTTCAGAACTACGGGCGCAATCTGGGCCGCAAGCTCGAAAAACGTGGTTTGGGGAAAAACGCGTTTAAGTTTGAAGATATTTTTTTGCATAAAAAAAAAATTTAAATGAAAAACTTGAGCATGTAGTTTTAAAAATTCACAATTCTGCGTCGACTGCACTTAGTTTCATCGAAATCGGTTCACTAGGACCGGAGAAAAATGACTTCGAAGTTCAAAAACGTGATTTTGAAAAAAACTCAAAGAAAATTTTGACAATAAAACATTTTTTTTTTTTTGTGAAATACTTACACATATCAACTCCAAAGCCAGCCAGATAAAAAACTCCTTCCTCTTCTTCAAAAAATGAGGACTCAGCGGCTCTTTGTGCTCTTCGGGCAGTTCTACTTTCTTTTGATGCGGCCAGAGCTCTGGTTTCGGACCTTTTCAAACATTCTTCGTTCCGAGACATGGCGAGATCATATGTGACGTTGCCAATCGGGATGCCCATTAGGTTCATTATTTGAAGTATTGGCAAAAAACCATAGTTAAATATGACAGTTGCAATATAATTGGCAATCTCAATAGTGCGTGCGCCGGTGTGCATATGCTTCGGTGCGAATGACCACAGCACTGCGTTAAAAGATTCGTTGCTGTTTTGAGTTTCGGAGCCAAGGCATCTGTTCAACGAATCATCGGCTGACAGTGCTTCGTAAATAGGTTTGATTGCTTCCTGGACTCTCTGATTTAGTGGTGCCTCCGTATGCTTGAAGCTGTCGATTGTCCCTTCTGCTACCGCTTTTTGCCAGGAGCACCAGCTCGACGCACCGGTCGGATAGTTTTGGTGCTGTGGAGCTTTATCATTCGAGATTTTGTGCAAAAACCTTGCCCAAACAGCCTTTTTCAAGTCAGCAACCGACTCTGGATGACGACGAATAGCGAGGCCATAATATGTTGCAAGTTCAGAGATGACTTTTTCTGTGAGTTTGCCTGCACCCTTGCCGCCAATGCCTCTGTTCTCTTTTTTTGGCCTTGCGGAGTCTGGTGCCCATTCTTTTTTGCACATGCGATATACATTCTTTTTTTTTCGACGATTGGGTCGCCAAATCTTAATGTATCTTTACCAAAATTAAAACTTGGGGGCCTCTAATTTGGGGGTAATTTGGGGACCTCTAAACATTATAAACTTATTAAAATTAAAATTAAACAAAGGGGCGCGGCACTTAACATACAACCTATAGTAATTTTTTGAAATATTTTAAAAACTATTCAAAGTAAAACGACGAAAATTAGTATTTGTCTTTAAATTAATTATATTAAGTACTAAAACAAGTTTGGTTAAGATTTCACAATACGAAGCGCAACCTCCCATACAACCGATATCCATATATGAACGTATTTCAATAGCTTTAATTATTAGGAATTAAACAAAAAAAATTAGTATTTGTCGTTAAATTTATTATTGTAACAATCAAAATAAATTTGGTGGAATTTAAATCAACATATATTTCATTATTTATATTCATAAAGGCATTCATATTTGAACCCAATGAGTGAGTTTCATTCATCAGAAGTATCAGAGTAAGCTTCCATGCTCAGCTACTCAACTTCTAGCATATCTATAACTTCTGGATAAAAATACTTTTTGTTTGTTGAAATCGGCAATGATCGAGTATTTGTTACCAATGGATCTGATGAAATGAGCAACTGATTCAAAATATCCTGAATATTATCCATTCTGCTTGTTTTTCTGCTATATCTTTCCCTTAAATATTTAAAATCTTTATTTCGTGCCTCCTGGGCCTCTTCATTAAGTTGCCCTATCGGCAACAATGCGTGTCGGACTACCTCGCTTCCATGTATGAGAATTTAATGCAGAGTAGGTGTCATAGGATACCACGGGTATATGTACAACTATACCCGTGGTATCCTATATCTTGCTGTTTCAATGCAAAATGCTTTGAATTTACTTTCATTTATCTTTTGGCCAGAAGATATTGTTTGTAGAATTATATATAGTTTTTTTAAAAGTTCGTCTTCAACACCAGTTATAACAGCACTTATAACTCGTGGTTTTGAAAAAACTTTCTAACGACATTTCCGTCACTTGAGTTCCCAAATCCAGGCTTGGGTCTATCAACAATTAGAGAAATTGTACTTAAGAACTCATTTTGAATTCTTTTCTTTATTGTTATCTAAAATCTCTTTGTTTTGTTTGTTTATGCGCCATGTTTTCACTGGTAATTCTTTGATAATCCACGAATGTATTACTGATATGCCAAATGATAAATACTCTTTTTTCGTTGGTCGTAATAACATTTCCTCAATATTATTAAAATCCATAATCGAAGCATCACATAAATAGCATTAAAGGGTTGATTTAGTTTCGGATAAGGAGTTGCATATTTTTCCATCAACCATAGTAAAGAGAGGTCTATGGATGACTTGATAATCCTTGCCATTTAAAGAAACTTCAGTTGGAATTCATTTTGAGATTTGAAGATTTATGTATTCTTTTTCTTGCTTCGGTTTCTTTCTCATATTGTAGTTTTATTGGCCTACAAAATCGTGTTGATGAAGGGCGTGGGTTCTGACATAAAATTTGTTATGGGTTGTTTTCTTCACTTGCTAATTGAAGTGAAACTAAATATGCTAGAAACATATATTTATCATCTGCCTCTTCAGACACAAACTGCCATCAAATCCCCACTTCGAATATAAAACAAATTTCAATGAAAAATTACTATTGAAGATGTTATCCTGCGATTTTAACAAGTGCGACGCTGTGTGATCCAGCAAAGATTGAAGAGGAACTACTGCTTCTGTTTCCGTAACACTAGTTCCATTGGGATAGCAATTTCTTTTTTCTTTCTGAATTTTTTTGCGCGACGGGAAAACATCTTTGGCGTAATTTCTTATTTTATTGTATTGTACACGCGTCAACTGAGCATCCATCATCAATGAGAGAGCTTCGAGAGCACTTAGTTTATAGACTTTTGCAAAAGACCGATTAACTATACACTCTTTTGCAAATTCCCTAGATTCTGAAGCTTGCTTAATAATACTAGCATCGGCTAAATTCCCTTATAACTTCATTTTAATTTAAGCTGCATAACTTAATTCTTTCTCAGAATGTAAAGACCGTAACTAAAAATATAAATTTTTAAAAAAAAAATCAAAATTTTTCTAAGATATATTAAATTCTACTTCAAATGATTTTCTGCGCTTTGATCGTTCACTACATTCATTGAATTCCTTTTGACGTCTGCCAGAACTTTCCTTACGTTTTATTTTAATTTCAAAAAAACTCTCAAGCCATCCTTTTTCATTTTCAAGAAAACGTTCCAAATGTCTCGCGTTAGCTACCCACATTGATGTGAATTGAGATTTGAAGTTTGTCATAACACTTTTTATTTGAATTAATGACGAATCGCTACAAGAACTGGCAATAATTAGATGATTTTCTAAATCCTTAAATTTTTCAACCAAATTTTTATTTTTAATGTCAAAAACAAAGCTGCACATATCGCCCTTCTTTATAGCAACAGTGGTTAGGTTGCCATGATAGCTTAAAAAAAAATACAAACAGCATAAAAACAATACCAAAAGTAATTCAATACAATTTTTTACCAAACAAATTCTAAGTTTGTACACAGAACAAAAAAACACAAATTCGGTGAATAAAAATACACAAAAAACGATTCGAACCCATGCACTGTGGGTACCGCCATTGGCCAAAATTAAAAAAATACTTACTTACTTACTTACTTAGTTGGCGCTACAACCGTATGTCGGTCTTGGCCTCATCTAAGAATTTGCGCCAGCCATTTCTGCTTTCGCTTGCTGGCGCCAGTTGGAAATTCCAAGCTTCGTCAGGTTGTCCTCTACTTGGTCTTTCCAACGAAGATGCGGTCGTCCTCTTCTGCGTTGACCGCCGCTGGGTACCGAATCGAATGTTTTCTTCACTGGAGCATCGTCTTTCATGCGCTGAACATGACCAAGCCAGCGAAACCGCTCGATTTTAATGCGCTTGACTATGTCGATGTCAGCGTACAGCTCATACAGTTCATCATTCCACCGTATTCGGTACTCGCCATTGACGCAGATTGGTCCGTAGATCTTACGAAGAATCTTTCTCTCGAATGCTCCTAAAGTCTTTTCATCTAAACTGCTCAGCGTCCAGGTTTGTGATGCGCAAAGTAGGACGGGCATGATGAGCGATTTATAGAGCGTGATTTTCGTTCGTCGAGAGAGGGCTCTGCTTCTCAATTGCCTACTGAGCCCAAAGTAACACCTGTTGGCAAGAGTTATTCTTCGTTTGATCTCAATGCTGATGTCGTTGGTTGAATTAATGCTGGATCCCAGATAAACGAAGTTCTTCACAACCTCGAATGAGGTATTGTCAACGGTAACGTGGGTTCCAAGACGCTGGGACTGTTTGTTTGTTGACACTAAGTATTTCGTCTTATCTGCATTCACTGACAGACCCATTCGACTTGACTCTCTTTCTAATCTGGAAAATGCTGCTCTGACTTCGCGCGTATTATGGCCAATGATATCTATGTCATCAGCATACGCAAGCAGCATAACACTCTTGTAGAATATTGTGCCACTACGTCTCAGATCAGCAGCTCGGATGATCTTTTCCATCATTAGGTTGAAAAAGTCGCACGATAAGGAATCACCTTGTCTGAAACCTCGTTTGGTAATAAATGGTGGGGAGAGGTCCTTCCCGATTTTAACTGCGCTGCCGGTGTTGCTCAGTGTCATCCTGCAAAGTCGTATTAGTTTTGCAGGAATACCAAATTCAGACATGGTGGAGTACAGGTGCTTCCTTATTGGGCTGTCGAAGGCGGCTTTGTAGTCGACAAAAAGATGGTGGGTGTCGACTTGTTTTTCTTGAGTCTTCTCCAAGATTTGTCGTAGCGTGAAAATCTGGTCGATGGTGGACTTTCCAGGTCTGAAGCCACACTGATAAGGTCCGATCAGTTCGTTTACAATGGGCTTCAATCTTTCACATAAAACGCTCGACAGGACCTTATATGCGATATTAAGAAGGCTTATCCCACGGTAATTGGCACAGATAGTGGGATCGCCTTTCTTGTGGATTGGGCAGAGCACACTGAGATTCCAATCGTTCGGAATGCATTCTTCCGACAATATTCTGCATAGAAGCTCGTGAATGCATTTAAGTAGAGCTTCACCTCCGTTCTTAAACAGCTCAGCAGGTAAGCCATCAGCTCCCGCGGCTTTGTTATTTTTAAGCCGAGCTATAGCTGTCAGAACTTCATCATAGTCGGGCAGCGGAACCTCGACGCTGTCATCCGCAATTGGGGTTTCCGGAATATCATCTCTATTGGCGGGATTGTTGTCAGCGTCGCCATTTAGAAGTTTAGAGAAGTGTTCCCTCCATAACGTCAGTGTACTCTGGACATCTGTCACTAGATTCCCGTTTTCATCCTTGCAGGAAGAGGCCCCGGTTTTAAAACCATCGGCAAGGCGTCTTATTTTTTCGAAAAATTTTCGGGCCTCATTCCTGTCACCATACATCTCAATCTTCTCCTGCTCGCGCTTTTCTGCCTCTCTTTTTTTCCGCCTGAAAATATGTCTCTCTTCCCTCCTCTTTTCTTTGTATCGCTCCTTAGCAGCGCGCGTTACAACCGACTGCAGGGTGGCTTTGTAGGCGGCGTCTTTCTCTGCAGTGGCGTCGCGACACTCCTGGTCGTACCACTGGTTTCGGCGAGGGCGTTGGTAGCCAATCACCTCTTCAGCAGCCGCACGCATGAAGTTGGAAATGTGTGTCCACTGCGCGCATATATCATCGATTGGAGGAGTGCTTTGAAGCAGGAGTGAGAGTCGAGTGGCGAAAGCATCGGCTGTCTGTTTCGATTGCAGCTTGTCGACGTCTAGCTTTCTCTGTGTAGGGTTGCGTGTATTCTTAGCTGCGCACAGACGTGTACGGATCTTGGCTGCAACAAGATAGTGATCCGAGTCAATGTTTGCTCCACGGATCGTGCGTACATCCAATACACTGGAAGAGTGCCTTCCGTCGATCAAAACGTGATCAATTTGATTTTTTGTTTTTTATGGCGGCTTTATGAATATTGAGATGCTTGAATCTAGTGCTACTTACGACCATGTTTCGTGCTGCGGCGAAGTCAATCAGCCTCATTCCGTTATCGGAGGTGTTGTCGTGGAGGCTGAACTTTCCGACTGTTGGACCAAAAATATTTTCCTTGCCCACCTTAGCGTTGAAGTCACCAAGCACGATTTTAACGTCGTGGCGGGGGCAGCGCTCGTAAGCATTTTCAAGGCGCTCGTAGAAAATTTCCTTGATCTCATCGTCCTTGTCTTCTGTCGGAGCGTGCGCACATATTAGGCTTATATTGAAAAATCTAACCTTGATGCGGATTATGGCAAGTCGTTCGTTCACAGGTGTGAATCGCAGGACGTGGGGCCGTAGTCTCTTGCCAACTACAAATCCGCATCCGCAAATTAAAAAAATCAAATATCATTAATCAAGAATTCAAAGTGTCGATAAGATTGTTGACACTCCCGTCAAACCAAAACCAAAATAAAAGTTATCGGATTATTTTTTTTTCATTCCTTTACAGCCATTCAAACTTCACATATAATTTAACATTGAGCTCGCTTATCGGTGCAGTTTGTGAAAGGAGAACTTGGGAAAGTGATAAGTTTTGTTAAGAAAGTGTGAGCAATATTAAATTGTTATGGATATTAAACAAGAAGGTGAGTACTCTCTAAAAGCATACATTTTATTGTTTAATAACTTAAAGCGTCAATGTAATAGCACCCCTGCACGAAGCACTTTCTGCCATTTTATTTTAGCTTAGTCTAAAGTAAATTATAGATTTACCAAAATGAAGAATATTGTTCTACCTTTTCATACAATAAGGAATTTTTCTCCCGTTTTTTCCTTTTTTCGAGTTATGATAGATTAAAGCAGGGGTGTCAGATAATCGCTTTAAAATTGTTAAGAATAAAATAATAGGGTTTTAGTAATAGCAATTGTATAGCGCACAAGCAAGTTTAGAAAAATAAACATAAAAACTGTTTTGACTGATCGTTTCTTTTATCCTTGGTAGGTGCTGGCTATCAATGCGTAATTACACGCAATTTTTTATTTGATATATGGCTTGAAAGTCGAAAAACTAATACAACATGGTCAACTCAAGCCAACCAAATCCTGCAAAACATCAAATGCAGTTGGCCTTATCAAGGTGTTGAGAATATCGAATTTGATCCCCTCTATGACCGAATTTATGTAGTATGCAAGAAGTTAGCAGAATTTTGGAAAGAAAATGCAAGCAGAAAAAATTCAATTATGAGAAATCATTCCTCTTGGCTTGGCAAATCTGAGACTGTCTTTTTAAGTTGTCGTGATGAAGATTATCCAAGTACATCACAACAACGAGGTCGTCCTAAAAAAAGTTTTGAAGAATGTTCTTCGCGGAGTAAACGAAGACGTGTGGCTGAAATTTCGAAATCCGACGAATCAATTGCCACAGCTTTGCGTAATACTTCATGTAATTCGAATTTGGGAGAAGAAAACACGATGAGTGTAACGCCTTGTGAAGTACTGGCGCTTTTTGTCGAAGCAAAGTTTACAAAGCATCAGTACACCTAATCCTGTTTTTGCACGGTACATACGTTCCAGAAAATATCGTGTAAAAAAAAATCAAAACGTGAAAATAACGTGTAAAAACAGGATAAGTTTATTTCTGTCGACCGTGTTATTTCAAAATCGTGTAAAAAAAGACCGTGCAAAAACAGGATTAGGTGTACTTACTTGTTCAGAATTTCGTCAACACCAAGATTAAAAAAAATTCACTGCCTAGCTACAAAGTTATTAAGACTGAAAAAGAAAAGTGCTATCCAGAATCCGACAAAATTAGTGTCACCGAGACAGTTGCCGAAGTGGACTTACAGGCTTTACTTAACCACACGGCGACAAGAATTCTTACTTCGCAGAAAGACGTTCTTGACACTCTCAACAATGACTTACATAAAAGCCTACAGTTAGTAGGGAAATGGGGATTTGATGGAAGTACAGGCCAAAGCGAGTACAAACAAAGCTTTCATGATCCTTATGCTAAAGACAGCGATTTGTTTGTTACAAGTTACGTGCCATTGCAGCTCAACTTAAAAACTGACAAAAATGAAGATGTTGTTGTTTGGAAAAATCCTCGACCGTCCTCAACACGATACTGTCGCCCATTAAGATTTCAATTTAAAAAAGAAACTACTGCTGTATCTGTTTTTGAAGAACAATATTACAGTGAAAAAATAAATGCCTTGCAGCCTTTAACTATAACTATTAATGATAAAGATTGGACAGTCACTAACAACTTACGTATAACTATGGTTGATGGAAAAGTGTGCAACGCACTTAACGAATCTGCATCTTCAAAATGTTACATATGCGGAGCGACACCAAAGGAAATGAACAATATTGAATTATGCCTTGAAAAAGAGGTCAATGAGAACAGTTTATGTTTTGGTTTGTCCCCGCTTCATGCTTATATCAAATTCTTTGAGTTTTTTGTTCATATTTCATACAGACTCAAAATTAAGAAATGGCAGATAAGAGGTGATGACAAACCAGAATTTGAAAAACAAAAGAAAATAGTCCAAGCTGAATTCAGAGCAAAGCTAGGATTGATTGTGGACAGACCGAAAACGGGAGGAAGTGGTTCGTCAAATGATGGCAATAAAGGCAGGAAATTTTTTAACAATACCAAAATTTCAGCTGAAATAACGGGAATCGATGAAACACTGATCGACAGATGCGCAACTGTTTTACAGGCTTTAAATTCAGGTTATAATATCGATGCAGAAAAGTTCAGAGTTTTCGACTTAGATACAGCTGCACAGATAATTGAAACATATCCATGGTACTATTTACCTGCTTCAGTTCACAAAGTCTTGTTGCATGGTGCATCGGTGATTGAGCATCATGGACTTATTTCTATAGGCGAGTTAAGTGAGGAAGCTGCAGAGTCCAGAAATAAGGACATTAAAAATTACCGACTAAATCACACAAGAAAAATGTCTCGGGTTGTCACTAATAAGGACCTTTTGAATAGACTTCTTTTAACTTCCGACCCACTTATTTCAAATGTGAGAAAATTGCCTACTAAAAAGAAACAAGTCTTATCAGAAAATGTATTAAAATAGTTAAAAATCTAATTTACCATAATAATCTAATAAAAATAATAATAATAAGTGTTTAATTAAAAAAAAAAGCTTGTGTTATATTTTTGACCGCGTTTTGGGCGGGAATGCATTCATTTCATTTATTTTAACATTTAAGTTTAGCATTTCTTGGGATGTTAATGGGGTAGTGAAGTAAATATATAGCCTATCCTACTCAACTGTCAAGTGTCAATATTTTGGTCCAATTTCAAAACAATTTCATACGCTGCTGTATCTTTACTAAAAACGGGGTTCTGCCAATTTTTTCCAAATTTCTCTTAAAATTAACCATTTTATTTATATATTAAATTTAATGATATATGGAAGGTGGGCGTGTCCTTGGTCCAATTTTTTCGAGTTTTTGTGGATAATTCATTTTTTTTTTTTTTAAAGTAAGCATGCAAAATTCCGTTGCTCTAGGTAACCTCCTTCTATTTTTGGCCGCCATCTCTATGAGAGGGATCCACTGTGCCATGTTCCAAAATTACTAACTTACAATTTTAAGTACATAGAAAACTAACTGCACCACAATCGCCTCAATTCGTTAACAATAGAATTCTAACAAACAACATCTTCTTGTATTTATTTGAAGTAAAAACTTTAATTTTCCAAAACAAGAGTTATAAATAAAGGGTGTTTTTATTGAGGGATACAACTTTGAGTTGGCATCACTGCTTTATTTGACCACCCATTAAACAGCTGATAGTTGTTAAGTTTGCGTTGACATTTTATTATAGATCGACTTACAGCAGAGCAACGCGTGCAATTTGTTGAAATTTTTAATCAAAATTATGGTTCTGTTCGTCAAACTTATCGTGCACTTCGTCCATTTTATGGCGTACATAATCGTCCTTCAGAGCTGCTAATTCGAAGAACAATAGATCGTTTTCGGACCACATTTACTGTTACTTATAATGTGCAACCTGTGAGATGCCGAACAGTGCGCACTTAAGAATCTGTAGCCGCTGTACAGGAAAGCATTGAAGATGATTCTAATCAACCAATTCGTCGCCGTTCTCAGCAACTGGGGTTGTGTCCTTCCACTTTATGGAAGATTTTACGAAAAAATCTTGGCTTAAATCCTTTCAAGATTCAATTTGTGCAGGAACTAAAGCCAAACGACCATCGATCGTATGCTCCGCCAATTCGACGAATGGGCTGAAACACAAATTGATATTGATTTTGAATTTCCATGGAAAATTTTATTTTCCAATGAAGCCCATTTTTGGTTGAATGGGTACGTAAATAAACAGAATTGTCGTATTTGGAGTGAGGAGAATCCATAAGCTTTTGTCGAAACACCATTCCATCCACAGAAAATTACTGTTTCGTGCGCTTTATGGGCTGGCGGATTCATTAGCCCATATGTCTTCAAAAACGATGATGGTCAGAATTTGCTGTCAATGGTGAACAGTATAGGAACATGATTCGAAGTTTTTTCGTACCTCAATTAGCTGGCATTAATCTTGCTGATATGTGGTTCCAACAGGACGGAGCCACATGCCACACAGCGGGCGCTACAATTGATTTACTCAAGGAAACTTTTGACGAAAAAATAATTTCACGAAATGGCCGAATTAATTAGCCCCTAAGGTCGTGTTATTTAACACCATTGGATTATTTTCTTTGGGGTTATGTAAAGTCACTTGTCTACGTCGATAAACCACAAACAATTGAACGCCTGTAAATCAACATTCGAAGAGTTATCGGCGAGATACGGTCGCAAATGCTGCGAAATGTTTGTGAAAATTAGGGTTCCAGATTGCGCCTTCTACGCGACAGCCGTGGTGGCCACATCGCCGAAATTATATATAAGCAATAATGCCATAAAATTTTCTATCCAATTAAGTCCATTTCATTGATATAAAGAATACAATACTATGCTTTATTATAAATTAAACTTATATCACTCTATAAAAAACACCCTTTACTTAAAAAGTGTACGACAATAATAGATGTTCACGAATTAATATAATGATACCTTTTATTTCTATATTCACGTTCTTTTCAGCACACTTAACCAAAAAAATCCGAATAGTTACTTAAAAATATAAACAATGCTACGTAATTATTCAATAATATGTTTTTCAACAAATGTTTGTTGTAAGGGTTCACTGGTTTCACTTCAACAATAACAACAATAATAGAAAATGAAGAAAAAAGGGAATGCAGAAAATCTCCAATAATTTTTTTGCAGTGGCTAAAAATAACCAAAAAGTTCAATACAGTGTTGCAAAGTGAAACGAATTCATAAAAACCTAAAATAAAAAGTTTTAAAAGATAAATAACTTCAAATTAATATATTATAATCACATATTAAGAATTGTGTTGTTTTAATATAATAGAATGCTTGCCAAAATGTGGATTTTTGTAGTTTCAAATGCAAATATCATCACAACGAATTCTTCTTTTTTAAATCTCTATTAAGATTGAAATCAATAGCATTTCATTTAAGTTTAAAATTATGTTTGGGCATTTTTTAAGTTTTTATTTCGTGTTTTATAGCTGATAATCTGAAAATCTCGATTTTGCACTTTTAGACATAACTACTTTAAAAGCACTTTTTTTAATTAGCGCAAACACATTGCAAAGCGAAAAGCATTTCCTTAAAGAAGAAATACCATATTTAACTAATCGTATAAAAAAACCAATGTGCTGGCGCAAATTAAAGAAAAGTTGATCTAAAATTTTTTTTTTAAATTTAAAAGTTTTATTGTTTTTGCACTCATAAAACCCAAACAAAAATGTAAAATCTATTTAAAATAAACTTAGAATGATTATGAAACTGTACTTCCTACAAAAAACGCACCCTTGTTACAATAGCACTTTCCTTTGTAAAAATATAGACTTTTGAAATGGCGTGATTTTTTTGAGCTGCATAAAAATAGACTTAAAATATCAAAAAAGGGGTAAGTTGCCACCACTGTATCTTCTAAACAGGTCATCAGACTAGCAAAAAATTTCTGAACTGTCATAGAAATATCCTCCTTATTACAACTGCTTCAACATTTTTTTCAATATGCAATTTTTTAAAAAATCAATACAAGCGGCCCCTGTGTGCGTGGTCTACATATAATAGCTTTGAATGTTTTTGAGTCGTCATCGCCAATATACTTGCAGTATTTTTGTACCTTGTAGCGCCGTACGAAGAAAAGCCAGGTTTTTTTCAAGTACCATCACCTGCTACGGTAAATATTGTTGGGTCTCACTGTGGATCGCTGTGACCATGGCATCTTTCTCTTCTTTCGTGGCTTTTGAAAGAGTTTATCCATAGATCGTGCTTGCAGCTGTATTTATGAGGCCACAAAACGTGTTGATGCCTTTTGGGCCAATGCCTAAAAGCCTCATGACAAAATCAAGCGCCGGTTCATCAAATATGATTTGCCAACCAAAGACGACGAAAAATGTATGTAATGCAAGCGCAGTGAACACCAATTTTGAAGCCAATTCCATGCGGCGATGCTTTTCTAAACTCGATTTTTCCTTCACATTTGGCACATATCACCAGATTAGCAATCGCTGAGAAAACTGTAGAAAACTCCAAAATGCAATTCTCCGTTTTGTTGTTAATGCTTACGTTTTCGTTTTCATTATTTTGAAATTTTTTTGCCGATGTACTTGTGAATTCGGTGTTCTCATCTCTTTCGTGTTGGTTTCCACGAAACTGGCGTTTCAAAGGACGAGTTTTTCGATTGCTAGCGGTGTTTTTTTTATTTTTATTTCTATTACTTTTTCTATCCATTGTCTTTAGCACAAACAAAAATTTTTATCAAAACTGTACTTTTCAAAACTGTATGCGTGCGCTCGTCCGGTTTATAACTCAATTCAAAGTGAACTAAACGCTGCCAAACTTAACTCTAAAATGTGTATTAATTTATTTTTCAATTGCGTATACAAACAAGTTCTTACCTACTAAAGAACGCGTTGAACGAAATTCGGTGGTTGCTTCAAACCGTTGCATTAAAAAATAGCCAAATTAAGCAAATCGCATTTTGGCGAAAGCATTGCTGGACAAAAAAGACCATATCTCCTAAAGTATTTCGAATTTCAAAAAACCCTTTTAGGAAGATATTCTCAAATATCCAAGCTATAAAAATATGCAAAAACACAAAAAAAAAATTTGCCAACCAGGAATACTCCCTTAAATACTTCCATTGCTGAAATTGAAGAAAATTTAAATTTAAGTGTAGATTAATAATTTTCGGCTTCTGATAGTACTACTTTATATTCCACTTGTTGACCAGGCTGCTTCTGAAGTATTGGATATTGAACAAGATTTTGCAATCGAAATACAGGTGGATCCATTTGATTCAGATCATAGTGTTGGAGTAAAATCAGGAGCCTTTTTCAAAAGATGGCACACATCGGAGTCTTAATCCAATAATTCAAACATAAGCAATTGGTATAAAAAATATGTATTATAAAGGCTGTGCAGCAAACCAACACCAAACTATATACTGCTAAAGAAATTTTCAAAAGTATTTTATCAGCTGAAATGTGCGACGTAGTGCGACATAGTGCGACATAGCGAGAAACAAATAGAAAAGAACGCAAGTTAATGAAAAATACAACAACAAGTGAAAAAAAAACATTAACCAAATGCTAACAAACGACCAAATGCTACAACATTTACGCCATTCACTGACTCTAAATTAGATGCATTCTTTGACATACTCTTTTATTGTGGTATACAGTAATCCTTTTTAGATTAGCATCTGACTGAATTGTGGAAACCATATCATTTGTCTTTTATTCGTGCTACAATGTCTCATGAAAGATTCAAGATCTCGCTACGCTCCATACGATTTGACAACGAGCCACCGCTAAAGCTACTGTCGTTTCAGACATTTGGTCAAAAATTCAGAAAACAGTATCTTACTAAAAATCTTAGTAAAAACAGAATTTCATATTAATTTTTTTTTTAAAACAAAAAATAGTTTCTAAAAAGTTTCATACAAAACACATACAGAGTACCTCATCAAACCAATTAAGGTGTACAAATATTATTGCCACACCCCCACCCACCACAATTTGTTGATTATGCCGTTATTGAAAAAAAGTGAAATAAGTGTAATTATTAAATACACCAATTCTAATGAAATTGATTAAAAAATAACAAAATGGCGGCGTTTGAACATTTTTTTATCATTTGTACTGAAAATGTTCGTTACTTTTTTGTTTATAAAAAATCCAATATGCAATGTATCGGTAAGATTATGATCCATTCCATGGATAATTTAACTACCCATATTTTAAAAAAAAACATCAAGAATCGTAAAAAATTTACTGAGTTTTGAGAGTCGCCAGCTCAAAAAACGTAGTGTTCCAGAAAACCCATTTAAATACACCAGACAACAATTTTTTGCAAATGAAATTTAAACACACTTTTTTCATGGCTTTTGACCTTCTAAACACGAAAATTAATTTTAAAAAATTTAGAATGGTGCCTTTTTTGAAATAAAAATCTTTGAAATTTTTTTTTAATGTTTGGAGGTGCGAAATTTAGTAGTTCGCGAAGACAATATTCAACGGAATGCGCTAGTAAGGAAAGAAAATATTATTCTTCCTCCGCTGCACATCAAATTGGGTTTAATTAAAAACTTTGCGAAAAAATTGAACAAAGATGGAGAGGCTTTCGCGCACTTACGCTTGATTTTCCCACAGCTATCGTTTGCCAAGATCAAGGAGGGAGTCTTTGCTGGTCCCAAAATAAAGAAGCTGTTAAAGGACGAAAGATTTCCTACACTATTATCACCCATCGAATCAGCAGCTTGGAACTCATTCAAGCTTGTTGTACAAAATTTTTTGCGGAACCATAAAAGCTCTAATTTTAAGCAAATAGTTGAGGACCTAATCAAAAATTACGAAGCTAGGGTATGTTTCATTTATTATACATATGGTACTATATATGTATTAGAGTTCGATTTTTTAACTTTTTGCTTTATATTTATGGATAGGAATACACATGTCATTGAAAATCCATTTTCGCGACTATCATTTGGATTTTTTCCCTAAAAACTTAGGAGATGTAAGCGACGAACATGGCGAGCGTTTCCACCAGCAATTAAAGGAAATGGAACGACACTATCACGGCTTCTATAACACCGCAATGATGGGTGACTACGTTTGGTCACTTATACGGCACACCAACAATGATGTCTACCAAAAACAAAGGAGGAGCCATCAGTTTTTTCAGTTGCCGTAAAATGAACAAAAAAAAACAATCTGTTTTAGGGGGAGCACACTACCTACTGAAACAGTGGCGCAGAAAAAGGTCCAGCAAAATATTTATTATAATTATAATTTAACTACCTACATATAGAAATATTTCATCATGAAATCGAATCTACCCCAAATAAAATTAAAATCGTTAAAAACCTCATTTTTAGTCTTTCACCAAAAAATTAATAACTCTTTAAATTGTCCATGGATTTTTACGGCTGGGGTCTAGTTTTCTTTGGAAAAGGGTAAACTTTTTGTAAAAAATGCAAGATATTGGTTTGCATTACGTTTTCTATTGTTCCAACGACAATAAATAAAATTTTCACCCCAAGTTTTACAGAAAAATGTCCGTTTTTCCAGTTATTTAAATCGGTAGTATCGACACGACATTACTTATTTGAAAACTTTTAGCAAATGAGTTGTAGAGAATTTTATTATCTTTAATTTGAGTTATCATATATGAAGATCGGATAAAGGAGACCCAAAATATACCCAAAATAGTAAGTGCACCTCCAAAAATTAAAAAAAAAATTTCAAAGATTTTTATCTCAAAAACGGCACCATTCTAAATTTTTTTAAATTTATGTTCGTGTTAAGGAGGTCAAAATCTATGGGAAAATTGTTCTTAAATATAATTTGCAGAGAAAAAAGTAATTTTTGTTGGCTGGTGATATTTAAGTATTGCTCGCTGTTCTACTCAGAACCTTTGAACAATTACTTATCTCAATTTGAGCTTTTAGCATGATATTTAACACAGTTCTAGCTGTCGAAAAATAAAAAAAAAACAACAAAACATTTTAAAGAATTTTTTATGTATAAGAACTACGAATACTTATTTGTCAAATTTTAACAATTTGATATGAATTATTTATGAAAATTGATATTTTATTATAGTTTGTAATAAACTTTATGAGAGTTCTCAGAAATTTTAACGCTCTGGTCCAATAAGAAATTAAAACATATTTCTGAAGCATGCTATATTAAAATTCGAGCAAAGGAAGGTGTTCAAGATAAAACAAAAATCAACAAAAAGAAAACAGGTAAACATAAGCTGCCATAACTTGGAATTTTTTGTCATTCATTATCCTCATTCTCCAAATTTTGACAAATCAGCTTATTATAAGAACCTCTCATGCATAACATAACACAGCATAACAGTACAATGTTTGTTCAATACAATATTTCCGCGACATTTTTATAAAAGGTATACATGCAAGTCAAAAAAATTTATAAAAGTATTTAAATTAGAACATAGGTATCAAATTATTAAATTCAAAAGTTCCCAAGCCACAAAAAGTTTCAATATAATTTTGATATCGCCGATATAAAGCCTGGTAAGAAATTTAAAAATAATACTTTTCGTATTTCGTATTTATTTATTTGACACTTGTTAGTACAATAAGATAAAGTAACATCTTTTATAGTACAACGAATATTATACATAACTAATGCTACCAACTCATGTTATTAAAAAATAAGTATATTTGCTACTTAGAACACTGAAAAGTAAGTATTTGTAAGTATAATTTTTAAAAATAAGTATAAGTAAGTATATCACCTTAGAAAAAATTTTTAATATTTTCTTGATATTATTTACTAATATAAGAACCAATAGAACCCACAATATTCCGTAAGTCTTTTCACGCCCTCTTTTTGTTCTTTTCGAAAAGTTTTGTGTAGGCAATCTAACTAAAACAAAAATTCTTCAAATAAAAAAAAAATTAATTTTATATATTTGCAGTTCATATACCCAGTGAACCAAAACTATCTTTTTTTTAATTCATTTATGAAGTTTTTCGGGTAGTCAAATTCATTTTCGACACTCATAAATTAACCCTTTTGGACTCATTCGTCGGACTAAAATGCCTCTCAAAAGCGAACCTTTTTTTCTTCAGTAGTGAGTTAATAAAAGAATCATCAACTGTCAATTTTTTTTGTTCGGAAACGAGTTGAAAAAAGCTATTGAAAAGTTATTTTTCGGCACTCATACATTAACAATTTTTAACTTTAACTCATTCGCCGGACAGAATTGTCTCTCAAAAACGAACCTTTTTTTGAAAATGAGTTAAAAAACGAACTATAGAAATGCACTTTTTAATAATTAACATTTTATTATGGAATAAATTTTCACGAATTTAATCTTTTCTATCAAGAACATTGATCACACAAATTAAAAAAAAACAAAAATTTACAAAAAAAAAATTCTTTTCGAAAACGTACTCAAAACTATCACTTTACGCAAAACATTCGCATATGGTCCGGTGGGTATATTTCATATGTATAAATTAGTTTGAAAACAAACAAAAAAAAAAAGGTAAAAGTAATACGTACTTTCAAAGTAGTAAAATAAAAATAAAATAAAGAAAATCAGATTCAAATGAATAAGGCTGAGTCGATTTGCAAGCCTATGTTGCCTGGGAGATTTTCGGATCGGGCATGAAAATTTATTAAAAAATGGGGCGATAGGGGTGCACTTTACCCTATCACATCTTCAATTTTGTGAACTTTTTCTTTAAGAATTTTTTTTCAAAAATTTTTGTATAAAACTGATGCCAGATTCAACTTAAAACCGATCTCACATTGATACGTTTTAATACAAAAATTTATCGTTTTTTGTTTTTTAGATCCCCCTAGGTGGCGCTGTGGTCGATTTTAAAAAAAAACTGTGTTTATAAACCTATAAAAATCGACCACAGCGCCACCTAAGGGATCTAAAAAAAAAAAATTCGGAGGACCACACAAACACATGTGAATATAAGGTGGATAGCTTTTGTGGTTCAGCCGTAATGGTCAAAAACCTTGAATTTATTTTATTGTTCTATAGTATTGCTCTATCTGTTCTTAATGTTTATATACAAACATTTTTGGAAAAAAATTCCTAAAGAAGAAATTCACAAAATTGAAGACGTGATAGGGTAAATTGCACCCTTATTGCCCCTATCGCCCAGGCCCCTATCGACCCAGCCTAAAATGTATACAGAGATCAAAGCAAAGTTATCATTATTCGCAATCACTGTCACTAAATTGACGTGCTATATTAACTGGTTTGTTTTCTTTTTGCTTGGAATCGAGTTTGTCTTGGGTGGAAATGTTGTTTAATATGTCAAGTCTTGTCTTTAAACATTTTTAAAATTCGATTCAGCTGTATTCAATATTATTTTTTGCAAATAAAATTGACTCCAGTGTCTGTATTTTTAACGCTGTTGACTCCAATTTCCAAACTTTTTATGGTTTTGTAAGCAAAAGTTCAACCAGAGCTGAAAAGTAAGCATGAATAAGTATAAATCTTAAAAGTAAGTATACTTATAAGCTTGGAATTTTAGTAAGTATATGAAGCTGAAAATAAGTATGATACTTACAAAGTAAGTATAGTTGGTATCATTATACATAACCAACAAATCACATATATAATAAGACAAAAATATAAAACAAAAACTATATAAAAAAAAGCTAGCAAATACTAGCAATGCATAATTAGTTTTGTGAATGAATTAAATTTTGGTTGGATTAAATTTGATTTAAGCAATTACATAAAGAATAAATAAAAACAGTAGTTTACATGAAATAAATAATAGTAATATATAGTAGTAATAGTTAAATGTTTGAATAGTATGACATTAGAGAAAGCCTAAAGTTATTCGCACTAACAGTAGATTTTATGCTAACCGGTAATGAATTCCAAAGTTTAATGGCGTTGACGAAAAATATGAAACGTTGACGTGAAAACAAAAAACACTAAACACACAACAATATACAAACCAGCATTTTGGTTCTTTACTTACTCGCCACTCTGGGCCCCTTAATACTCCGGACGCCCTTAAAACTCCGGGCCCGGGGAGAAACACCCCTTTTCCCCCTCTCGGTGGCCCTGCGTAAAAATAATAATACGCGCTGATATTGCTAGTAATTAATTTCGGCGTTATTTTTTTATTGTAATTAATTTTTTAATACATTCCATGATAATTTTAGTAAAAACCAATAGATATTTCATAAACGATAAAAGAAGTAGATTTTTACATTAGTTATATTACACCGTTAAACAGAATTCAACTTTTGCTTGCACACATTCTGTTTTGCGTGCAAGATCTGTAAATTCTGAAAGAAGGGCTAAAAAACAATACCGTAGCCGTTTTTGTAGATCAATTCGTTGACGTTTTTTAGACGCAAAATTGTTTTTAATTAATATAACTCATACCAACTTTTTCTTTTTAATAACAAAAATCCCTTCATAGTCAAAAATGCCTTCTGAATCCAAATATGATAAAATAAAATTAGTACACTCAAAATATTTGTAAGTAAATATTACTTACAACTACGTTCCCAAAATTCTACGAATAGTAAGTAGTACGAATAGATTCATAGTTTTCAGCTACGAATACGATTCGTAGAATCGACGTATATTACGTACATATTACGAATATTTTATGCGTATTCGTACAAAAACATATACATTTTGTACGAATACATTTGTTACATATCGGTCATTCCATGTCCAATCGGACGCTTTTCAAAACTCACATTTCTGTAAAAATTTGGTACCTTGCACGAGGATAGTATTTTAAAAAATAAAAATATTTGCATTTTTTTATAATTTTCAAATTTTTTTTTTGCAGTTATACACAGTGAAAAATTTTAAACAAAAACAAAAATTGTCATTTGGACATGTACTCAAACAACTATATCTTCTAAACCGTTAGTCCTACAAGAAAAAAATTAAGGACATATACTGAATTTATATTGAATTGCTCTTTATTGTGGTGTCCTTTTTCACAAACACCTTCGAGAAAAATTTTAAATTTTTTGACCAATAAAAATTTCATTCCCATTTTTCAGCACCACTATTTTTTTGGCACTTTGAGAATATTATCGTATTGAGGCATTTATTCTTAATGAATTCACAAAATTTGATGTTGGAGAATCAATGTTTACTATTTTTAACGAAATTTTCAAAAACTGACTACACAATTTTCAAGTATAAAAGTACTTTAATTTTTAATTAAAAATGGAATTTTTAGTATTTTTTTACTAATCTAGGTACATATTGTAGCTGCGCCAACAAAATCAGTAAAAAGACTTGCGGCAAAGGCTAGTCTGCAAACATTAATAATCCGACAAATACGCCTGTAGTATTTTATAATTGGGTTTCAAACAACATGACAAGTATTGAATCGGAATATTTTTTATCAATGCAGTACAACTCAGAAAAACAAACTTTCAAAAAGCGATTCGGAAAAGCAAAAATGACACGCGGGACTTTAACCCACCATTCCTTTATACCACGGTACAAAGGGAAAATTTATATGCGCATTACATCCACATCATCTTTTTCAACTATTGTTTAAGTTTACAAGAACAAAAAAAATTTACATAAAATGTTAAAAGAATTTTATATAATTTAGTATTAATAAAGGTATACATTATGGAATTACAACCAATAAATTTTTTTGCAAATTTCAAAAATAGAGTGTGTTCAAAGGGTATATTTTAACGAGTTGATAAAATTTTTCAATTTGACTGATTTAACATATCGTCGCTGCGCCAGATAAACCAGTTATGTGATTTTTGTAAATTTTGTATAGCATATTTTGTTTACACTATATATTACCCACATTTCTGCATTTGCAGTTTTTATTCCTCTTATGATTTAGAAGTGATCAAAAACAGTTATTGCTCGCAGTACCAGAAATGATCTGGAAGAATTTGTTTTTTGCTCTTTTGAAAAGTTACTGAAAAACATATAACTGTTTTTGTTGGCGCATCGACGATATGTACCTAGTTTAGTAAAAAAATACTAAAAATTCCATTTTCCATTGTTCCATTAAATATTAAAGTATTTTGTACTTAAAAATTGTGTAGTCAGTTTTTGAAAATTTCGTTGAACATAGTAAACATTGATTCTGCAACATCAAATTTTGAGAATGCATTAAGAAGGAATGCCTCAATACGATGATATTTTCAAAGTGACAAAAAAATAGTGGTGCTGACCTTGAAAAATGGGAATGAAATTTTTAGTGGTCAAAAAATTTAAAAGTATGCAAATATTTTTTGTTTTTAAAGTTCTATCAACGTGAAAATTTTAAAAAAAATCAGAATCGTCCAAATTAGTTTTTGGACAAAAGCGTCCGATTTGACATGGAATGACCGATATACGGATGACCATAAAATCTAATTACGAAAAAGAAACATTATGTCTGAGCTAGAGTTTGAACCTTGCCTCTTTAGCTTACGTGCCACGCACTCTACCAGTAGGCTACAGCCACTTTATAATAATACAGTTCCTTATATTCTGTAGTTGTTCCACAAACCAGGCAAAAAGAAAACATTTTATCAGAGCTGGTGTTTGAACCTCGGCTCTTTAGCTTACGGGCCACACACTCTACCAGTAGGCAACTGTAACTTAACAATTATACAGTTCCTTATATTGTGTAGTTGTAAGCTGAGTTGTAAGCGGAACGATTTCGGTTTAGAGAAAAAACTTGGAGTTTGCAACAAAAATAACACAGATTGCACTTTTAGTCCCGTAGTTATCAATAATTTTTTTGTTGATAATGCTGCTCCATCTAATAATAATATTTTTCTCCTATGTAGTTGGTCTATGCAACAATAATTTGGTTTTTCTCCTGTAGTTGAACTACAATAGTTGCGGGTAAAAGTATATCATAGATTAAATCTAATGCTATTTCAGAAGATGGCATTCGTATCAAGTTTATTAAACTATTTTTGCCACACATAATAAGCCCTCTAACGAACATTATTAATTTTTGTTTTACGTAGTCGTCATTCCCTGATCTCCGGAAAGTTGCCATCGTTCTTCCAGTAGCAAAAAAGCAAAACCCTTCTAATGTCAATGATTTGAGGCCCATAAGTATTTTATCGTCATTGGCTTAAGTTTGTAAGAAATTATGGCTCAACAAATTACCAATTACTTAGTTGATAAAAATCTGCTATCCCCGTTTCAATCTGGTTATAGGTCGGGACATGGGTATTCTTCTGCTATGGTTAAGTTCATTGAGGATATCCGACCGGAATATGATGCTGGCTCCATAACGATTCCGTGTTTGCTAGATTTTTCAAAAGCTTTTGATAAAGTAAACCCTCAACACTTATGTAGCAAGCTGAATTGTTTATTTTGGTTCTGTGACAGTGCTGTTAATCTTATATCCAGTTATTTGAGTAATAGATCTCAAAAAGTTAAAGTTGGCCAATTGTCATCAGGGTGTAAATCTGTCTTAAGTGGCGTCCCACAAGGGTCTATACTTAGCCCCCCCCCCCTATGTTCATTGTTTATAAATGACATTTTTTTCTGTTTACAATCTTGCTTCTATACATGCTTACGCTAATGATGTCCTGTTATATATATCTAGACGCACAGGACTTGTTTATAACTTATGTTACAGAATAAATGATGACATCTGCAGCAACAATGAGTGGACCGATAGCAATGGTCTCCTTCTTAATTCTTCGAAATCGTATGTACTGCCTATTTTAAGAGTTAAAACATGTGCTAATGATGTCTCTGATTTGTTAATTGATCCAAACAAGCAGACTGTTGTGTCGAAAATTAAAAAATCTTGGCTTCTTTATAAGTTCTTCGCTTTCCTGTTGTTCATATTGTTTTATTTACTTATTATTAGGGCTAGGAATCTTATGCACTAAAAAAGTGAAAATATGCGCATATAAAATGCACTTAAAACTCTAAAGTATGTGCTACACGCAGAGAAAAGACATGGTTGAGACATGATTACTGCAATAATAATTTGTTTACTGAAATTATTGTACTATTCCTGCAAACATAAATTTCTGCCTTAGTAAAGTCATTATTTACTATTTGTGGTACCAAAAATAACATTATTGTTCAAATCACACTATCGTCAACATGTTATGATTGGCTCAAATATTAGTTGCAGCAAAAATGTTGTGGTTCTGTCAATCATGATAAAGACATATTCTGATAGAGACAAACATACTAAAATTTTTAATGTTTGCCTCAACTACTTTTTGATCGTGGGTAAACGAAGCAGCACATAGTCAAAAATCGAAAGAACTTATTGTGTCTGAACAATTTTCAGGAAACCTTTCACTTCATTCAGAGACAATAAGTTTTATCGATTCCTCGTTATGTGCCGTCAACACTTCAATTACTATGTTTTGTTATAAATCGCCTTATCCTAAAGACAGCACGCAGAAAAATTACATTTTCGACTTTGATTGTAACAAACATATTTCTATTTACCGTAAATATTGCTATTTTTGTGACAATGCACTCAATGTACCATGTTTATGAATGACTTTAGTCAGGGGACCGGTAGTAGCAGCTGTGATCTACTAGTAGTCTGCGTGGCTTGTAAGCGAAAGAGCAGCGGTTTTAACCCCAGCTCGGACAGAAAGTTTTTCAAAAAGTTTTTCCAATTGAATTAATATTTCTGTTCGGCAGCAGACATTGGCAAACTTCTAGGGATATCTTAATTAATAGCTGTGGAAATTGGTGTGGATTAAAATAAAAAAAATATTGTTTCAATAATATTCTGGTTCCTAAAAAGAAATTCACAATAAAGTTGTTGCAATCATTTCATTTTCGTCCAAATAAGAGAATAATGGTTATATCAATAATATTTTGGTTCCTACGGAAAAATTCTTTTTCTAAATAAAGTTGCTGTAATCATTTTACCATGATCATAGAAATCATTATATGCTTAAGAACATGGTATCAACAATCATAATCCGAATCATACTATGATTCTCTTAAAACATGGTTGTTGCAATTCTCTGCGTGTAGGAACAGGTAAACTATGCAATTAAAAATATTTTTCTAATAGTAAACAATAAATAAAAAAAATTAATTTAAAATACATATAAAATAATATATCGAAAACCACAAAAATATTAAGTGAGTATAAAAGTAATAATCTTCTCCCAAAATTTTCGCACAAGTTTATAACGTAAATTAGAAAGTTATAAGGACTTATATAAATTTCGAATTTTTTAAATACATTTATATTTAAAAGCTTGAGGCATCTACACACAATACATACATACATACATACATACATACATACATATATACAGTGAACCTTACGCCGAAAAAACCGTAGGAGCATGGGCCTCGGACATTACCGGAAAAGCCGCCCTATGGTCTTGTGGAAGTTCCCTGCTATCTAAGGCTTCATACACGTGCAAACGGTTTCGTACGCTCGGAAGTAGATGGCATACATGTCGTAAGTTGCTACCTAGCGCCAAGTCTGTCGATCCAGGAATACACGGAGATTCTTGACACGATAGTCAGCGAAACGAGAGGCCTGAAACTACTCCTTATCGCTGGTGACTTTAACGCGTGGGCAGTTAACTGGGGAAGTCAAAAAACAAACCAACGTGGCTTTATTCTCCTTAAAGCGTTTGCGCTACTAGACGTGGTGCTGCTCAATAATGGATCCCAAGCAACATTCAGCTGTGCAGGCGGAAGCTCCATCATCGACCTGACTTTCGCCAGCAGCAAGTTAAGTAGGCAAGCAGAGTGATGTGTTAGCAATCTGTACACGCACAGCGACCACCAAGCTATCATCTATAAGCTAGATGGTCGACCACGTAGCCGACACAGCATAAATACGGAAAAAAAATATTCGTACAGAGTCGAAACACTAGACGAAGAGATTTTGAAAGTAGTAATGGCCGATTTGTATCTGTCTGGAACGCCAAATGATATGGCAATTCAGACCCTGGGCCAAACAAGAAAAGCTTGCGATGCAGCGATGATCTCGAGGCGGTCGAACAAGCGCAAGCAAGACTCGGTCTACTGGTGGACGGCGGAAATTGCTGAAGCTCGGAGGAAATGTCTTGAAGCAAGAAGGATGTACTACCGCGCAAGAGGTTCATACAGCTTCAACGAACTCCGCGAAACCTATCGAATGCTCAAGAAAGGCCTGAAAGAAGCAATCCGTACGAGTAACCGCCAACGCTTCCTACAGCTGTGTGATGAGGCAGAAACCAATCCATGGGGTACTGCATACAGATTAGTTATGAAAAAACTGAAGTCGTTCAGGCGACCAGCTCCTACGGACCCGCAGGTACTAAGTGTTATAGTTAGAACACTCTTTCCACAGCAGCCAGCGGCCCAGCCGCTCGAGGAACACATTGAGCTAAGGACCATATTGGCTGTAACTATAGAGGAGATTGTTAACGTAGTAAAAAACATAAAAAACGACAAGGCACACTGAAGATTGCTATTATGTCGCAGCCGCATCAGTTTGCCCAGCTTTTCAACGCGTGCCTTCTAGAGGGCATTTTCCCAACACAGTGGAAAACCCAGAAGTTAGTGCTCATACCGAAAGGCAGTGACTCCACGGACGCCCCCTCAGACTACAGGCCGATTTGCCTACTCGACACAATAGGCAAAGTCTTTGAGCGAGTGGTGTGCAACCGCCTGGAAAATGCGATCTAAGCCGGAGGAGGACTTTCCGCTCGACAATTTGGGTTTCGAAAGGCCCAATCAACGACGGATGCTATTAAGCTAGTTACGAGCACCGCGCAGGAAGCAATTAAGAGAGTGAGGGGAGCAAAGCAGTACTGTTGGGTGGCAACACTCGACGTAAAGAACGCTTTCAACTCAGCTAACTGGAGTCTGATTATGACAGCCCTCAGGAACTTTGGAGTACCACGATACCTCACGAAGATCGTGTCACACTATTTCAGTGAAAGAGTAATGCTCTACGACACAGAAGAAGACGCGAAGACGTACAATGTCTCCGGTGGAGTCCCACAGGGGTCAGTTCTTGGCCCTCTGCTATGGAACGTCATGTACGATGGGGTTCTCAGGCTTGAGGTGCCAGCAGACGTCAAGATTGTTGGCTTTGCCGACGACCTCGCAGTTGTGGCGACAGCAAAACACCGTGAAGAAGCTGAGGCCCTCAGTAGTGTAACTATCGCTATGATTTGCGATTGGCTGCGAAGAGCGGGACTTAGTCTAGCTGAACATAAGACTGAGATGGTACTTATAAGTAGTCGGAAAAAACTAGAAACCGCTAGCATCAGTATTCGTGGAACAGTAATTGAATCGAAGCCGTTCATTAAATATCTCGGTGTAATGATCGATTCCAGACTGTCATTTAAGCAACATATGCAGTACGCACACAGGAAAGCATCCGAAGTATGTCTGGCGCTATCTAGAATAATGCCGAACACAAGAGGCCCCAAACAAGCACGACGAACACTGCTCCTCAACGTAGTGCGATCTACTATGACGTATGGTGTGACTGTATGGTACACAGCGATGAAAACGAAGTCCTACCGACACGGAGTAGAGTCATTTTACAGACATGGCGCACTCAGGGTCTGCTGCAGCTTCAGAACGGTATCCGGAGATGCAGCACTGGATCTAGCTAGCGCGATCCCTATTGACCTTCTCGTGGAAGAAGCGCTTCTCACAGCTGGTAGTGAAAGCAAAACAGCTAATAAAAAACTCGCTAGAGAGAGAAGCTTGCAAAAATGGCAAGACCGCTGGGATAGTTCAGAGAAGGGTCGGTGGACGTACCAGCTCATCCCTAGCCTAACCGAGTGGTATGGCAGAAGCCACGGCTCAGTGAACTTCTACCTTACACAGATACTGAGCGGACATGGCTACTTCAGGGCATACCTTCAAAAATATAAACACGCGTTCGATCCTTACTGCACTAATTGCACAAGAAATACGCTGCCAGACGCGGCGCACGTTCTTTTTGTGTGCCCCATGTTCCATAACGCTAGACTTGAGGCCTCGGCCTGTCTCGGCGAAACGTTAACACAGCAAATATCGTTTCTCTTATGCTAAAGAGCGAAGAGAACTGGTCGATGGTTAGCACCCTGGCTAGAAAAATAGCCGAAGAGCTGCGAAGAGTTGAGCGCACTCAAGATAGATGAGGTAAAGGTCGTTGACCCGACATACATACATTTATACACGAATGAAACAAGTTATAATTATTTTATAATCAGCCCCGTAGTTTTGAAGATATAGGATTTTTATTTATTTGTGGGCGGTTAAATGGGGTGTGGCACCATTTTTTACTGAATCATCCCCTACTTGAAGGAAACTAGTTGCCAAAATTTTAGCTGAATCAGCTCCGTGGTTTTCGAGATATAGAATTTTTATTGATTTGTAGGCGGTAAGAGGGGGTGTGGCCAAATTTTTCATAAACCCCATGCTTTATTTGATGAAATTTTACTGTTTAAATTTCAGCTGAATCAGCCCTGTAGTTTTAGAGATATAGCATTCTTATGGATTTGTGGGTGGTAAAAGGGAGAGTGGCAAAAAGGTTTTCTTAACTCTCCTCTACTCGAAGGAAATTTATTGCCAAAATTTCAGCTGAATCGGCTCAGTAGTTTTAGAGATATAGCACTTTTATTGATTTGTGGGCAGTAAAGGAGGGTATGGCAAAAAATTTTATCATAATATTGCATTGTCAACGGACTAACTATGTATACTATACTATATGTATGCTTAATTTCAGCTTAATCGGATACCAACAAGTTGTACAAAAATGGCTTGTAAGTTTTAAGGACATACATACATACGAACGAAGCAAGTTAAATAAAAGCTTTTAATAAAAATAGGCATTTTTGTAAAATATGCAAAACCAAGCATTTATTGCAGAATATGAAAAAAAAATGCATTTCCGATTGAATGCCATTTTAAAAGAAAGTTATCATAACTCGCAAAGATAACTTAACCATTTCCATTTTTAATGTCCAGAAAAAACATGCATTTGCATAATATTCCTAGGCCTATTTATTATGAATTTCTTAGAGCTTCCCGATTATATAGAAAGATCTATTTTTTTACAAAAATGTGAAATATTTATTAAAGACTAGAGGGCCCGTTAGACGATGCACAGCCCCAATTCAACTAATATCTTTGTGATCGGTTTCGTTTTTTAAATTTTTGAAAAGTGTGGAAGTGTCAAAACAACGTACCAAACACACATGCTACACATTTCTTTTTGAAGCTTTAATTCGTGACTCTGATAGTCTTTGACCGTCTTAAATAAAGCATTTTTATTTAATTGTGGGTGATAAAAGGGGGTGTGGCTATTTTTTATTAACCGAAATATCAACCCATTTGGTGGCTCAAGGTGTTTCCATTCCTGAGATGTTAATAGAGACATTATGAACGATTGTGTATACATAGAAGGATGGTAAAAGTAGGTGTGACATCATTTATATATATATAGTGACCACTACTGGGTCTTACAGCACATTTACACTAAGATTCATTATAAAACATGTAAAACTCGGTAATTTTAATGCTTTCTAAAAAGTGGGCATAGTTATAGTTCGACCACGCCCATTTTTAGCTGAGTTGCCGAGAGTAACTATATGAACTAAATTACAAACTTTTTTCCAATACAGCAAAAATCGTCTGAAATATAGCATTTAAATAAATAATTACTTGAGATATAAACCTTGATAGCAGGTGTCGTAATTTTGGTGGCCTTAGATGTTATCGTTCCTGAGGTCTTAAAAGACACTGCGCAAAAGATTTTGTGAGTAAAGAAGGGGCGGTAAAAGTAGGCGTGGCAGAATTTATCTGAAAGTGACCAACACTTGGTCTCATAGCATATATACACAAAGATTCAATATAAAAACATGCACAACTCCGGAATTACCTTTCGTACTTCAGGAACACACGAATAGCTTTTAGTACTAATTTTATTTTTTGGTATAATAGAAAGAAAATAAATCAAAAATTAAAGTGCTGGCTTTGAAAGTGAATAACTCGGTCATGTTACAAAGGATTGCATTTATTTTATTTTTTGGTTGAAATTCTAATAAATTGTTCTTCCAATCGTGTTTCAAATTTTTTAATTATCGTTTCCCTTCTAATTTTTATAACTTTCCAAAAAAAAAAAAACTTAACGAATTTCTTTATTTCGCAAAAAACTTTGGTATAAATATTTGTTGTTGAAAAAATATTCCAAACCAAAATGGCGTTTTTAATGTTCTTTCATATGTTATGCATAAATGTAGGATTTATTTAAAGTTTCTATCGTACAAAATTTAAAACGTTATAAACGATCAAAAAATCAAGCCACTATCATAAAAATTAAAGATTTTGTTTTTGGTTTATGTTTATTTATTTCGTATTTTTTTAATTTTATTTGCGTAAAAAGTAATGGTGTAGTGAAAGACAATTGATCATGACAATTTCTCAACTCGTTTCTGAGTTATACTCTCAAATACTGTTTAGGAGGAGTTCAGTAACAAAGCCATGTCCAGAAGAATTGTTTGTATAAATATATTCCCCGGCAGACGTTGTCTTTCCACTGCCTTACTGCCATATACGAGAATTCATGCTTACCTGAGAAAAACATTTTATATTTTCACCATTTTAAGTATAGTTGCCGAACGTTGCTATATAAAGTAAATTACCGAATTTTAGTCTAATACAACCAAAACCATCCAAAATATAGCATTTTTGTTGATTTGTGGGTGGTAAATGAGGGTGTGGCAAAACATTTTTCCCTTAAACCATCTAGAATTCAAAACAAATCGATTGTCAAAATTTGAGCTTAATATAGTTTATTCCTATCAGACTTTGCTTCACTTTATGCTAATCCCCTGATAAAGGTGCGTAAACATATCGTGACCACGCCCATTTTTAAAACAAATGCTGAAAGTAACCATACGAACTATTTAACCAAGTTTTAATCTTAAACAAACAAAACCGCTTGAAATATAGCATTATCATTGAATTGTAGGCGATAAAAGGGGCCGTGAAAACTCATTATATGTTTATTTTTTAGTTTTTAGTACAGTTTCCGACAGTAAAATAAAAAATATGTTACAAAGTTTAAGTCTTATTCGACCAAAACTGTCTCAAATATATAGTTGTTATTGATTTGTGGGCGGTGAAAGGGGGTGTGTCAAAAATGTTGTCTTTTACAAACTTTGTCTTTATCCCAAAGCAAATCGGACGCTAAGTTCTTGAGTTATGGAATTTGAAACACATTTCACGACTTTGCTTTATATATATAGATCAAAATAAAGTATTTTCTCAGGAGCATAAAAGTATATTTGAATATTTCAAAATATTATTAATACAAACGAAATCAATGATTTTTGTGATTATTCAAAAGAAGAAAGTAATCATAAAATTAAGTAATAATAAAAATGTATTAGAAACAACATGTAAAACATTTTACAATAACCTAAAAGTTTCTGCTGAATTTTGCACTATCAAAATCCATTAAAATATTATCTTTACTAAATTTGTAATATATCAGATTAAATTGACAAAAGAGACAATGAAGGAAAACGGTTTTGAGAATTTTTCGATCATAGAAAAGTTTTCGATTATGTAAAAACTTTTTTCTCCTATGGATACGATACCTGGCAATTTTCAAAGAATTTTAAGGGCTGTATACAGATATGTGTCATTTTGGCGCCCCTAAAAATTTGGCGCTACAGGAGTGGGCCTGCTTCGCCTGTACCATCTGATTGACTGTCTAGTTTCCTAAATGCAATTCACGAAAAAACACCTGGTTATCTATATGATTAACTCCAGTTTTGTATGTCAGAAGAAGCCATATTTTTTAGTTCCAAGGCACAGCTCGTTAATATCTTCTTACCTGTTATTCATGAATGCCATTAGGTTGTGGAATGCGCTGCCACGAAGGCTTAGGGAAATCATTGGGAGAGGACCATTTAGGCAATCGATTCTATCTTATTTTTCTTCTATCTAATTACTTTATCCTCCATCTTTTATTCTTTTACTATTGTAGCATGACTCAATTTTGTTTAGTTTTGCTATTTTTTGTTAAAATTAGGTTAAGCTGATTTGTCTTATAATTAAGGTAATTATATATTAAGGTTTTATATGAATTTCTAAAGTTTGAATTTGATGGCTGAAAGCCTTTAGCTTATTTTTTAGCTAACATTTTTTTGGCTAGTTAAAACTTTATATATAGTTTAAGTTAAAAAAGCTCAGATTTTATTGCTGCTTCATCAGAAATAAGTCAAAAAGTATAAACAAAAGTGAAAAGAGCTTGCACTAAAAGCTACATGTTAAGGGTTAGAAACAAAACTTAAAGCCAGCTTAAATAACAAACTCAAAGCTCTTGCCCTATTAACAAATTTGAAAAATTTTTTAATTTTAAGGGCTGTATACAGATATGTGTCATTTTGGCGCCCCTGAAAATTTGGCGCTACAGGAGTGGGCCTGCTTCGCCTGTACCACGAGACGTCTCTAAAGCTGGGTATATAACTTATTTTAGCTGTGATAACATACTCAGAGGTAGTATACAGTAAACTTCACTCTTCCTCCCTGTTAAAGCTTTAAATTACATTTAATTACGCCTCGCGCTATGAGAACAGCGTTCGTAAATTTGATCGACTGTCTAGTTTCCTAAATGCAATGCTTGGATGTGACGTGACAGCTTATCTTAATGCCAACAACTGTATACATCTGCATAAAATTATTCACGAAAAAACACCTGGTTATCTATATGATAAACTCCAGTTTTGTATGTGGGAGAGGACCATTTAGGTAATCGATTCTATCTTATTTTTCTTCTATCTAATTACTTTATCCTCCATCTTTTATTCTTTTACTATTGTAGCATGACTCAATTTTGTTTAGTTTTGCTATTTTTTGTTAAAATTAGGTTAAGCTGATTTGTCTTATAATTAAGGTAATTATATATTAAGGTTTTACATAAATTTCTAAAGTTTGAATTTGATGGCTGAAAGCCTTTAGCTTATTTTTTAGCTAGCATTTTTTTGGCTAGTTAAAACTTTATTTATAGTTTAAGTTAAAAAAGCTCAGATTTTATTGTTGCTTCATCATAAATAAGTCAAACAGTATAAACAAAAGTGAAAAGAGCTTGCACTAAAAGCTACATGTTAAGGGTTAGAAACAAAACTTAAAGCCAGCTTAAATAACAAACTCAAAGCTCTTGCCCTATTAACAAATTTGAAAACTATAGTAAATAAATAGAAACTTTAAAAGCTTATCTGTACTGTAAAGTGTTAAGCTTATAAACAGTTACTTTAACGTTGTCTGCTTGAATAGCTTTTTAAGCTATTTAATGCTAGATGCTTTAGCTTAATCGGGCTTTACTGCTTGTGCATGTGACTAAGCTTCATTTTGCTTTAACATTGCATTTATATTTATATTAGTAGCTGTCAAACGACTACTCGAAATTTGTATTATTAAATAAGCCTAAAAGTATAAATAATTTCTTTTTACTAACGTACCATAAATTTAAAATTCTAATTAAAGCCAAATCGGCCGGTGCTCGAACATTGTGGGCGAATACGCTGTTTCTTTGTGAATAGAGAAATATATTTGTTGAAATGGTAATTCAAATAAATTAAAAACTGAATGGCGTTTTCGTTTCTCGAAAAAAATGCAACATTTTTTGGCCTTTTTTGAGATTCTGTCCTCTTGAGAATAAAAATAGTGAATTAAATCGTGTTCTTTTCGCGAAAATGTTGACCTCAAAAGAAGAAAAAAAATTCAGATTTCTCAAAAAGGATAGAAAAATGCAACATTTTTCGAGAAACAAAAACGCCATAAGGCGAAAGAACACTGTTTTGTTTGTGTCAAGTTTTCTTACTATTTAAGTTTTCAATATTGCAAACATTTTAAATTCAATGAACGAACGAATAAGATGGCGACTTACCAATGTTCGCCACTTTTGTTCGAGTGGAAACGGTTGAAGCGAACGAAGAATTCATCGCTACGTTTTGTTCGCGATGAGTTCTTCGTTCGTTTAGGCCGTGGAAACGCTCGGTAAGGGAAGTTGTTGTAAAACCAATCCATCGCTATTAGAGAAATTTTGGAAACTCCATCATTTCCAACTTTCATATATGAAATTTTCATCGTTGGCAACATACCTTTCAGCTCAAGGATTTTTCTATTTTATGTTTTTTGGCCGTTAAAAGATTTACGGCTTCTTTTTCACTTTTTTGGCCATGGCGGCTAGTTTTTTAACTCGCTTCATTTGAACGAATTTTTATAAATTGGTTTTAATTATATTTTAGCAGCAAAACAGCTTATTTTTTCTTTTATTTCTTTATTCCGTTTTACAAAAAGCACATGTGTTAAGATAAGATTACCTTTTTTTAAATTTTGTTTTTACAAAAGAACTTGTACCGAGACAGGATGCTTTGTCGCAATGTACGCACGCGATGAACTGATTTAAAACTCAACTTGTCTCAGACAAGTGGTGAATTTTTAAACTTTGCTTTTGACAAAACGACTTCTTTTGAAAGAAACTGTTTTGGCAAGAGAGAATTGTTGAAAATGTGCTTGCACTAAATGGAGACAGGTTGTTTTGCCAAATGGTCGTTAAATGGCCGTTTCAAAATTTTTTGAATTGTCTGATAGAAATTGTTTTGTCATATTGCAACTAAGAAAAAATCTGAAAGAGGTCGTTTTGCCACTTGCGTATTTTATCTTCTAAGATTCGTAGACATACGGCAATTAGACCAAAAGAAGCGCTTTAAATATGTACTACAAAAAAATTTAAAAATTGTCTTATCTCGCGAGAAATCGTTTTGTCAAATGTCCACAGATATGTGAAAAGTATAGATTTGTTGAGAAAAAAACGACCTAAAAATCAAAGTTTTGACTTTCGATCCAAATATCTCCGCGGTTTTTTTAGTATCTGTCATGAAAAGTTATTTTGTTCAAAAAAGCACTTTACAAAAACAGTCAACTGAACCGTTAGTGTACATATTTTTTAACTTTTATTAAAAAAGATCAAAAATATTGACTTTATACTCAAAAAATAATTCAAAAGTTGTTTTTGTTGTAACAATAAAATCAAGTAAAAATTACATTTCTGACTACCTTTCATACAGTGGCATAGATATGGAGGGAGAGTCAGTGGGTCTGGACCCTTCCCAGAGCCATAGAAACATTACCAAATATCTCACGTTTTATGATTCGTGAATTTATTCTAATATTAAATTTAATACGAATACACATACATATGTATATGTACAGTTAGCATTTTTTTAACTAGTTAACTAAAATTATGCAACTAGTTCTTTTATAACTAGTAAAATAGCTTGTATTTTTGAACTAGCTGGAATACAGATAGTAACTTATCTAGTAACTTTTTGGTTAGTAAGATTTCACTAGTTTAACATCTAGTATTTTTTACTTGTTTTATTTTAACTAGTGAGTTAACTAATTAAATTCAAAACTAGTACGATTTTTCACTGCAGGGAAATACATAAAAACTTGCAAAAAATTTCCCAAAAGTAGGGAATAGTGGGACAGTTAGGCCGGTATGGGTTAAAAGAAAGTAAAAGAAATAAGTGCTTATTACCAAAAGCTATGCTATGCATTGATTAAAATTGGTATAGAACATTTCAATATCGTACCTTGAAGAGTTTTTTTATTAAAAATAAAAAAAGTAAAAATATAAATTTTTTATAACCCTCCAATTTTTACTCAACAAAATTTATACCTCAAGAACCAGATTTTTCAGATAGTAAAACTGTATTTTAAAATGTTTGTATTTAAATAGTCTGCAATACTTTAATTTATTGTAATGACGTCAAAATGACGCATGCCAAAAAACAAATTGACTTTAAAGCTCAATAATTAAAGCTTGTAAAGATCTATTTAATTGCTAATGTTATTTTTGGTTCAAATAAGGACTTGATGATGCTACTCTTTTTTTAAAGCGAGAGAAAAAATCATCTTACATGCACTTAGGTTTATTTAAAAATTAAGTTTAGTTAGTTAAAATAATTGTTTGAGAAAATATCAATAAGTATTTGTTTGCAAAAATGTATTTTTTTAACAGAAAAACTACGAGTATATATCGGTATGAAAAATTTCATAGAAACCTAAAAATATTTATCTTTATATCTTTAATGTTAAAAAAGTTTTCAATTTTAGAAAGTTAAAAATGTTGGTTTTTTGAGTTGCGTTGCTTAAGCGTACAGAAATATGCATTGCTATCATATCTTTAATTTGAGTAAATTTCTAACTAATTTGCTGTTAATCGACGGTTTTAAAGATACTTGTGTCGTTTTTACTTTTGGCAATTTCTTCACTTTTTTGTAGCAATAATGGTTCATTTCTCTTTATACAAAAATGCATTTTTAATTTCTGCATAATTTTACATCAACAACGACATATTAAATGAAAAACCATTTTTTAAATAAAAATCCAAGTACATAAGTCACATATTGAAGTACCTATAATGAAGTACCAACTCAAAATGTGACATCTCTCTAACTCAAAATTATGTTATCATATTGTAGCAAAATCGTCACAACTCAAAATGAAACATTTTCTCAAATGATTATTTGTAGTAATAATGTCACAATTCAAACAGATACTTGCAAAAATATTGCTAAAAATTCACTATTAACGCAAAATAAAAAAATTTATGATGACAATTTTAAGTCTACCTTTACAAATAATGGTCGCGAATTCATTTCACAATTTCATAAGGCTCTCCTCAAAAATACTAAATTTTGAGTTGTGACTAGGCATCCAATCCCGGGATTTCAGGATCCCGGCATCCTGAGGTCTCGGACATTTTTTAGTCCCGGCAGTCCCGGGATTGCAAGGCCTAAGATCCCAGGATTTTTGGGCTCCCGGGGTTGCCTTCACTGCAAAAAAAATTCCAAAAAATTCCTCCGAAAAGTTCACTGATTCTACCTAAGAAAAGTCTGAATGTTCTTGATCTAAGCTTACAAAATGTTTCAAAATACTAACTAAAAAACTTAAATGTGACCTTAAAAAATTAAAAAACTTCCTTAAAAAAGGTTTACAAAATATCACAAAATTCGTTCTTAGAATTACTCAAATTATTATACCATTTTATTGTTTGTTAAATAATTTTGAGAGCCGAATGATCTCATTTAATTATTTTTGCTTAAGAATTCATCTTTGCTTTTCAAAAATAAAGAATACTAACTATCCAAACATTAAATTCAAACTGTGTTTTTTAGTTTTTTAAAATCTTTTGCATTGTTTTGTGTTGTAAAACAAGGCATAACTGCTTTGGAACTTCATATTACGTCTTCCAAAAAAATTCGTTTTCTAAGGTTTGTCAACTCCAGATCTAGTCCCGGGATCCCAGGATTGTGTTCTTCCAATCCCGAAATCACGGGATTGTCGAAACGTCCCGAAATTGGATGCCCTAGTTGTGACAGTCTTGAAAAATAAATACATATTACATTTAAGCGTAAAAATTGCAATGCTAAATAACCATTTCGTTATTAAAGTTTTATTCGAATAAAAATCTACATGAAATCCAATTTGATTTTGAGTATAAGCGACCACATAATAATCATTATGCAAAATTTCATATATCAAATTTTCATTAAATAATAGAAAAATCAATAAATATCATCAAACAACTCTTTGTATTTATTCCTTACTTTTTTATCTACTGAAAGTATTGTGCGTCTGTTTAATTATGTCTTAAGAAAATTACTAGAAAATTTTTTTAATTTTTTGAGGAAAGAAGAAATTGCAAACTTTATATTGCTCAAAACTAAATAATGAATTCAATAAAATAAACTTAATTATTATCTTTTAACTTATTTCATCATCTTTAACTTTCACTAATTCTCTTCATTTTTAATAGAATAAAAAAACTTTATATTAAGATTCTTTTAATATTACTCATCTCAAAAAAAGAATTTGTTTCCTTTAATTATTCACAATCACGTTCGTTGCTTAAGTCTTTAGTTTAGCTTGTGCGAGAGCCATGGTGCAACATTCAAACCTAGTATAAAGCAGTAAATTATTAAATAACAGCTTCCATTTCTCGAAAAGCATTTTAAAAAAGTCGGTTTTAAGCGTAAAATTAGCATAGTTCACATAATTTTATACTTTTTTTTTCAATAGGCTGCAAATCTAACCTGGATTAAATTTACTTAAGCAAAATCTTTGCCAGCTTCATACAAAGCTGACATAATCAAATCCTAAAAAAAACATGATATCTTTTAAGCTGTTCACGAGGAAGTGCAACATAAAACTTGCAACTAGTAAGCCAGAAACACGTTGATAAGCATATAAAAAATAAAGCAAAAACAATAAGATACAAAGTTACAAACGGATTGCTGCTCGTTTTTTGTTTTAATAATTTTGCAAATTTTGTTTATTTTTTTGCAATCTGTTGTTGTAGTTGTTGCTAGTTTATACTAGAGCAAGTGCGGCTAATAAGTATTTTCCGTATATTGAAACCTGTTATCAAATAAAAAATTAAAACAAAAACCACACACAGGTAATCATATATTCAATATAAACACCGCATTCAATGAATAAACTACAATTAGACGTGTTTGCCTGCAGCTCAGCTATGCTTTGGCCGATTGACTCAGCGACTTAGTTAAAGCCTGTTTGTGCAAAAATTTATCAGGTTGTAAAGCTTTGTCTGGCTATTGCAGGATATGAGGCAGTAGAGTGTTACGCATGCGCAGCCTGCGCAGATCGATTACGTGCGAAGTGTTGTTTGTGGTTTGTTGTTTGTTGCTTTAGATAATCTGTCAGCGCGGCCAGTTTTGTATGTTTTATTTTTTAACTTCTCTATTTTGTTGCGGTTGTTTTATTGGCGCCATTTTTTTGTATTTTTCAGGTTCTCAATTGTGGTTAAATCTAATAAAAATAGCTGGATGTAACTCAATTTGGTGTAAGATATCGAGTGGAACACATTGACAGTTTATGGTTGCTTGAGAAAGGTTCCTTTTTATAGTGCAGTAAAATCGTTTTTAAAACTGTGTAGAATTCATTTGAATTTTCTTTATATAATTGTAGATTTTTTAATATTTTTACCAAGTTTTTTATTAAAAAGAAAGTCATTTTTCTGGGTTTTTGAGCTGTGCTGGATATTTTTTACTTTTGATAATAAATTATTTTTCTACCAAAGAAATAATTTTCAGACAATTTTTAACTTTAATTTAAAATTTATTAAAAAAAACAATTTTTTTCTAACTCCAAGTTCTAAAGACCCGATAAGTTGGTCAAATAAATGAATTTTTCTAAGTTCTTAAACTATTATCGAGCGTTTGTTTTTCTCAAAAAAAAAATATTATACCAAAGCTGAATAACTTTTAACTGAATTGAGCAATTTTTTTGTACACTCAGCTTATGTTCACTCCGTTTTGCCAGTGAATAGCAGCAAAATCAAATACACACAACTCAAATAGTTACAACAACATTCAATAATTAAAAAAAAAAAATTGCAAAGAAACCATATATGTGTATAAAATTTTTACACCATTAATATATAGAGCGCGCAATTGTTATTCTTGTGAATTTTGTTATTGTTGTTGTTGCTGCTGCTCACCCGATCATTTGTAATAAGTGCAATAAGGCGCAATATGAGATTTATTATTATGCAATAAAAAAGCGAAACGCACTCACTCACACTCTTATAAGCAAATTTAAGTAAATTTTGTTAAATTGTGCCTATGTGTGTGTATCAGTAAAACATTTACTCATGCTTATCTGCAATGAACGCGCGCCAGCAATAAGGAAGCTTCACGATAGACCCCCGATTGACTGCAACAACAGGTGTTGCAGCCACTTTGTTTATGATTACAATTGGT